>JAJLTH010000043.1:0-23265 GCA_030568035.1 Tetrapisispora nanseiensis | reverse complement strand
TACAGACTTTAATTTCTGACAAAAAGAAAGCTCTTGTTTCTATGATGATTTGGAACATTTTTGTATTATAATATTACAACTAATTTATTATAACAAGTTGATCAAATTGGTATCGTCCATTAACTAAAATCATTAATATCTAATAACATTTAATATATCTGAAAAGTTTCATCGTAAAGCTTAAAATTTTGAAAAATTTTTTTATTTTCGATCCCAAGATAAATGGAAAAATAAAGAATAGAAGATTCTACAACAACTTAACTTGAAAGAAAGTTAATCGATGATATATTTAAAGATTTGTCACGTAAAATTTATTTAGTATTTAACATATATAAAATAATTTTTTTCAAAAAGTTTGTAGGGCGTGTGGTCTAGTGGTATGATTCTCGCTTTGGGAAGTTCTTCATTTGAAGTTCAATTCAAATATGCGAGAGGCCCTGGGTTCAATTCCCAGCTCGCCCCACCTTTTTTTTGAGTTTGCAAATTAGCCCAGTATTTGCGAAGTGAGTTTAATTTGATAAATAAAGAATGTGTAATTCAAAATTTTTATATTAGTGCAAAGTTTATTGCTAATTTAATTATTTATATATAGGATCGAATAATATTTACAAATATCCGATATACATGCCATGGCATTACTTGTGTCAAAAATAAAATGTACAGACTCAATATTTACAATTAGTTAAAACAACTATTTTTTGTATTTTCACATCATACCTGGCATACCACCCATACCTGGCATACCGCCTGGTGGGCCACCAGCAGAAGGTGGTTGTGGAGCATCTACAACAGCGACTTCAGTTGTAGCTAATAATGAGGCAACACCTGAAGCGTCAACTAAACCGGTTCTAACCACTTTGAATGGATCGATAATACCAGCTGCCAACATGTCGGTAAATTCACTTTTGGAGGAATCATAACCCTTTGTAAAGTCTTCACCAAATTCATCTCTTAACTTACCAACAATTACTGAACCTTCCTCACCTGCATTTTCTATAATTTGTCTGGCTGGTCTAGTGATAGCTTTTCTGATGATATCAACACCTAATTTTTGGTCAAAGTTGGCAACTTCAATATCATCCAAGACTCTAGATGCTTTGACTAAAGCAGTACCACCACCAGGTAAGATACCTTCTTCCACTGCAGCTCTGGTAGCGTTTAATGCATCGTCATAACGGTCCTTCTTTTCACCGACTTCAACTTCAGAAGCACCACCAACTCTAATGACAGCAACACCACCAGATAGTTTAGCCAAACGTTCTTGTAACTTTTCTTTTTCGTAAGAATTAGTATTAGTTAAATCAATTGAGTTTTTAATTTGTTCGATTCTTGTTTCAATGTTTTGTTTAGAACCTGAACCATTTAGAATAACGGTGTCTTCCTTTGTAATAGTGATAGAGTCAGATGAACCTAAGTGTTCAATTGTGCATTGGTCTGGCTTTAAATCCAATTCTTCTGTGAATACAGTACCACCAGTTAAGATGGCGATATCACCTAATGTGTTCTTTCTGTTGTCACCGAAACCTGGGGCTTTGACAGCACAAACCTTAACTTGTCCCCTCAATTTATTTAAGATACAAGCAGCAAGAGCTTCGCCATCAATATCTTCTGCTAAAATCAATAGAGGTCTTCTTGATTGGTTTGAAATTTCCAAAGCTGGTAAGATATCTTGAATGGCAGATATTTTCTTTTCACTTAATAAAATCAATGGTTTTTCGAATTCGACCTTACCTGATTTTGGTTCAGTGATAAAATATGGTGAAATGAAACCACGGTCAAATTTCATACCTTCAGTCACTTCTAATTCATCTTCTAAAGTTCTACCTTCTCTGATTGTAATAACACCTTCCTTTCCTACTTTTTCCATAGCAGAAGCTAACAACTTACCAACGTGAGCATCACCATTTGCTGAGATAGTAGCAACTTGTGCAATTTCTTCGGAAGTTGTAATCTCCTTCTTATTCTTAGTCAAAAACTCAATAACTTTTTGAACTGCAGCTTGAGAACCTCTTCTCAAATCCATTGGGTTGCAGCCAGCAGCAACATTCTTAACAGATTCACTGAAAATAGCCCTACCTAATACGGTAGCAGAAGTAGTACCATCACCGGCAGCTTCGTTAGTCTTTGAAGCTACTTCTTGTAGTAATTTTGCACCCATGTTTTCGAATTTATCTTCCAAAACGATTGATTTGGCTACAGTGACACCATCTTTGGTAATCTTTGGGGCACCGAAAGGTTGTTCAATCAATACGTTTCTACCTTTTGGACCTAGAGTAGTAGAAACCGCATCAGCTAAAATTTCCACACCTTTTAGTAAAGAAGCTCTAGCCTCTACACCAAATTTGATTTCTTTGTGGGAATAAAAACGTTTTAAAACAGGAGTTATTGAACGACGAGTAGATCTTAACATTTTCAATAGGGTTGTTCTTGTACAGTTTATGCTTGTGATTTCGATTATACCTAAACTAATACGACAAAAAAAGGTACTATAAAATATTAAGTTAACAAATCGATTATAATCAAATTATAAACGAGATAACATTAAATTAAAAAAAAAAAATAAAATTATTTAGAAGATATACATTATATGATGATTTGGTGGCAAATTAATTATAATAATAATAAATCCTTTAGTTCAATCAATAGTTTTAAAATTAACGAATCCTAAAAAAGTTAAATTGAATGCATCAATTTTTTTTCTCCAAAATTATTATGACCGGAGAAAATGAAAGGAATGAAAAGAGGATACTCGTATCAAATGATAAAGATGTATTGTTTTGTAAATATGATAGCGATACATATCCCACATGACATCATGTGATCTCTAAAAACAAATAATAATTCAATCGGCTGTTAACTCTCTTTCTTAATATAAACCATGTGCAGACTCACTTATGTATATATATGGTACAAATACATATGGTACATACTTTCTGAGTGATTTGAAGCAGTGAGCATTTATTGTACTGTACTGTATATATCAGGGTGAGTGACGGCAGTAAGAAGGAAAGGGGAGGGGGTGGTAAGAAAGTAGAAAGGACTGTAGAAAAGTTTCTTCATCCACATAGTGCTTCCACGGAACCTCAATTTAATCAATTGCCATTTAAGATATGTTAGCAGTGTTTTTCTGCGGACTTTTATTTTACATATTCTTATTCGATGGTAACTGCGCAGATGGCACACACGAAAATATATATGAAAAATTATTTTGTAGTCATCAATAACTGTGTAGTAGTAATATGTTGCAATCACAAGAGAGAATCTGTTCAAATATATGTACAAATACATGTACAAATACGTACAATTATGTATACTCATAACAAAAAAACACCCGTGAAAACCAAATGCCTATCTTATCTGGATTGGGGTACTGTATTATTACTGAGTGTTTCTTGATCTGTTTCTTTTTGGGGATGGTGGGCAGGAAAGAAGGATGTGTGTTCCGTAATATTCTTTGCAGATTTTTTTTGTTCTATTTAGGAAAAATAATTAACTAATATATTGAGTAGTCTATATATGCAATAATGTGGATAAACGAAGAAAACATAGTACGAGAAACGTAGCACATAATTCGTTGCAATAAAATTTTTTGTGTCATAAAAAGGAATTTTTTAAATCTCTCTGAAGACATAAAAAGGAAAGAGAGAATAAAAGAAAAAAAACAACAACACCAGAACCATGCGTATACGTCTATTTGAATGAAATCAAAATTTCTGAGTATACAGTATTAGTGATGGTACGACCATTTGTTACCTTATCATTAAAATACTTTGAATAGTAATTAATTGTTGTATTAATAAATTAATAAATTAATAAACTAATAGATATATATATATATATATATTGATATATTGATCTCCAATTTTTTTTTGTTGAAGATTCATTAATATATTAATCTTCTTTCAGTTTAAATTAAATTAAACGATCGTTAAATCAATACTATTTAGATAAGAAGAATAGATGAGCCAATAATTCACTGTTACCAAATAACTACACACCAAACACCAAACACCAAACTTAATAAATTTAATTTGATTTTAATTAAAGGTAAAGAAAGAAAGAACGACCCACTTTTTATTATTATATACATAAAACATTATTTATCTTTCTCAGTATCCCTTTTTTTCTAGAAAATTCCTCTCACATCACGTTCCATATTATACTGTAATATTTTTTTTTTATTGGATTATTTACTTAATCAGAAACCCCTCTTCATCTCATTAGAAAATATAAACATGCCAATATCAAGATTAGATGAATATAGCATAGAGACTGTTGCTAAAGTTGGACTTATCTCCGAAGACGGTATTGTGATCAAATCACAAGATTTTGTACGTACATCGGATAGATCCTGCTGTGCATGTCTACCATTTTGTAATACAGATGGTACTTTTGCTAATGGTTCCATTGAAGGAATAAACGAGGCGCCATATTTTGATTCTTTAAGACATGTATCAGGTAATTCAATAATACCTTATGGTCGTATAATCAATGTTACACCATATTCAAACGATGCTGATCATTTTTTGGATTCAGTTAATTCAAGTACAAAATTAAACGACGATACGATTGATACTAATAATGACTCAACGGAGATGAATATCAATCCCATCAGTAGAAAACAAAATAATACTTCGGAATATATCACAGTGACGTATACTACATTTAAGAACGATATAGTAATACCTGACAAAATTATATTACGTATTGATACGTCAGTACCTTCTCCAATTTCTACTGATTCATTGAAAAATGATTATTCTCCTGTATCTTCATTGAATTCACAAACCGTTGGAGGAGATACGAGGCAATCAATAATAGATACAATATTACAAAGAAGTTATATTAATGCGAAATTGGACAGAAAAATATTAGTGATTATTAATCCATACGGGGGTAAAGGTAATGCTAAACAACTATACTTAACGGAATGTCATCCGATATTAAAGGCAAGTACAGCTTCTGTGGAGATAGCTTATACGAAGTATGGTGGTCATGCTATTGATATCGCTCGTGATCTTGATCTCACTAAATTCGATACAATTGCTTGTGCTTCGGGTGACGGTATTCCATATGAAGTAATAAATGGGTTAAATCAAAGGCCAGATCGAGTTGATGCATTTAATAAATTGGCAGTGACACAAATTCCTTGTGGTTCAGGCAACGCTATGAGCGTGTCATGTCATTGGACAAGCAACCCTTCTTTTGCTACTCTTTGTATGTTGAAAGGAAGTGAAGCTCGTGTGGATTTGATGGCTTGTTCACAACAATCTTATATAGATGAAGCACCAATGTTATCATTCCTGAGTCAAACTTATGGTGTTATTGCAGAATCAGATATCAATACGGAGTTTATCAGATGGATGGGACCTTCAAGATTCGATATTGGTGTAGCTTTTAATGTATTTCAAAGAAAAAAGTATCCATGTGAAATTTATGTCAAATATGCCGTACAGAACAAGAATGATGTTAAAATACATTTTGAAGAGAATAAAGATAAAACTGCTTTAGTCTTTGAAGAGAATACTTATGAAGTAGATCATTCTTCTTCAGATCAAATTAATGTTAATGAAAATAATAATGCCAAACAAATAACGAAAATTCTAACAGAAGAAGATTTTGAACTAAAATATCCTCTTGCTAATGGTGTGCCTCATGATTGGAGTAAAATTAATGAAGATTTGACAGATAATATTGGGATTTTTTACACTGGTAAGATGCCTTATATTGCTCCATCTACAAATTTTTTCCCAGCTGCATTACCATCCGATGGAGCTATTGACTTAGTTCTGACTGATGCAAGAACCTCTGTTTCAAGAACAGCCTCTATCTTGTTATCATTAGATAAAGGTACGCATGTCTTGGATGAAGAAGTCATTCATACAAAAATTTTAGCATATAAGATAGTACCAAAAATTAAAAATAGTTTATTTTCAGTGGATGGTGAAAAGTATCCATTAGAACCTTTACAAGTTGAAGTGATGCCACAACTTTGTAAAACTATATTAAGAAATGGAAAATTTATTGATTCAAGATTTGATAAAGATTAAATTTAATTAAATTTAATTATATTTGCAGTTTTTTTTGAGTCTTTTTTTTTTTCTATTATTATAGAGTATAGATAGACATTTTATATATACATATACCTATTTATATATATTACTCTAATGAAATTCTTTTAGGTGAACTTACAAGTCAATACATATCGTGATGAAAACAAAAATACTTTAAATGACATATTATTAATCTTTATAGCATGAAGTATCCTACATAAATATGGTATCTGTCAACAGATTAGCTAAAAATTTAATAAATAAACTTAAACCATGAGACTAAACTAGTCTCAAATATATTTCTATTAATATATTATTCATGTATTCATATTTATTTCTTACCGGACTTCTTAATACCACCACCTACTAATGGCTTACCAGCTTTGACATTGGACATCATAGCTTTCTTAGCAGCAGCATCGGCTTTTTGCTTTTCTTTGAAAGCAAGATCTTCAGGATCAATGTCCTGTTGTTGCTTCTTCTTTTGCTTTAGAGGCTTCATTTTACCACCTTGACGACCTGACATCTTGGATAATTTTATTTATTTTTTTGTATTTGATTGTCTCCAATTAAAAAGCAATAACAATGAAGTATTAAAATTCAGTATATAACTCATTCAACATTGTTATATATGTACTTTTTTCATTCTACAATTTTTTTTTTTTAATTTTCATCTCTTTAACTTTCAATTTTACATTTTCTTTCTTTCTTTTTGTGAATCGCTACCATATTTTTACTATTGAATTCGATAAAGATTACTTACATAATGTTGAATTTTAAGACTAAACGTTTTCGTTAAGCAATCGATATTCGGTGAAAGTAGATCACTAGAAATGAAGATTAATTCATTATGTATATTCTCATTTGTAAATAAGTTGTATATATGATATGTAATTTACATTTATTACACTTAAAGAATTCTATTTGGTGCTATCCTTTAAGCTGACAATTCTATTCAAAATAATCTTGTCATCGGCACTATCCTTATCCAAAGTGAAGTAGCCTACTCTCATGGCTTGGAATCTACAGACTTCCTTAGCAGTAGAATCTTCTTCGACATAAAATTCAGATTCTTTAGCAGAATCGACAATCCATGGTGATTTCTTTACAATATCTCCAAAGTTGTGTTCAACAACAGATTTCTTGTAAACAACCTCACTCTCTGGGTTTATGTCGGCAAGGTAACCGTCTGGATGAGAAGATGGGTTTTCAGATTTGAATAATTGATTATATACTCTAGTTTCGGAAATACAAACTGGGGAACTGTATTTTTTAGAGACTGGGACCCATTGAATATAAGTCTTTGGTTTCTTTGGTTTACCTTCAACAGGTTCATTATCGTATTTAACGTATATCTTAGTGATATTACCAGATTCGTCCTTTTCAGATCTGACAAATGAAACTGTGTGTGGAACCTTAATCAAACCAACTGATTGCTCTGGGGTTAATCTGAAAAATTCCTTATCATTGGTATCTTCGCTAAAATCAGATCTTTCAATGAAGAATTTATTTGTAAATGGAACTTGTCTGTCGCCAAATTCAGCGGTACCTGCACGATATGGAATAGAAACAAGCTCTTCATAATCATCAGAGAGATTTTCAACAATGACTTCAATTGGATCTAAAATAAACATTAATCTTGGAGTAGTATCTTCCAAAAACTTTCTGATAGCACTTTCGAATCTGACAACTTGGATGTTGGTAGTTGAGGTTGTGACACCTAAGGTATTAATGAATGATAAAATAGCACCTGGTGGCACACCACGTCTACGAATAGCTTCAAGAGTAAATAGTCTTGGATCATCCCATCCTCTAACGTAAGAGCCTTCAACTAATTTTGCAATTTTTCTTTTTGATAGAACTGTTCCTGTTATATTCAAACGACCATATTCTCTTTGGGCTGGTCTAAAAACATGGACTTGATCACATAACCATTCGTAACTTTCTCTTGATAAGTAAAATTCAGTTGTACATAGAGAATGTGTTATATTTTCGAATGAATCGACTAGACAGTGTGTAAAATCATAAGTTGGATATATTTTCCATTTGTCACCAGTTCTAGGATGTGGAGAGTTTAATACTCTATAACCGATCAAATCCCACATTTGAGGACTTGGGGAAGTTAAATCTTGTTTCATTCTTAAAATTGCTTCACCTGGTTGATACTTACCGTCTCTCATATTTCTGAATTCTTGTAAACTCTCTTCAATTGGTCTGTCACGATGAGAACAGGCAGATCTCTCACCACCTGGTGTACCGTCTTCTTTAATACCACGGCCACGTTTAATTTCTTCGGCAGAACAGTGACAGATATAACCTTTATCGTTCTTAATTAACACTTCAGCCAACTCATATAGTTTATCAAAATAATCACTGGAATAAGTGACTTTCCATGGCTTGAAGCCTAACCAAGCAACCATTCTTTGGATGGATTCGAAATATTCAGGAGCTTCAGCTTCTGGGTTAGTATCATCGAATCTTAAATAACATACACCATTCCAGTATTTGGCAAAACCAAAATTAACCATAATAGCCTTAGAATGTCCAATATGTAAATATCCATTTGGCTCTGGTGGGAATCTAGTTTGAACTCTACCACCAGTAGCCTTTAAGTGTTCAACCATTAATTCTGGGTATGCTTGAGGGTTTTCACCAACCTTATGTAAGTCACCTAAGAAACCTTCATTAAACATAGTTCTCTTTGGCTCATTGTTAGATTCATTTGATTTAGCAATCTTGTCATTCTTATTTTTTGAATCTTTTTTGTCATTTTTAACCTTTTTTTTCACTAAATCTCTTTCATCTTTTGGACCTAAAACTTTCAATATCTCTTCATCAATAATTGGTTTAAAACAACGTGGATCAGCCCATTTTAGTTCAGGTAAATTCTTGATATTAGCAAATAAACCTGGAACAAGCTTATAACGTTCGGCTAAAATAGTTTCCTTATCATCTTCGATGTATTTGATGACTCTAGTTCTGACTTCATCATCTGTAACTTCAATACCAACACCTGATTCTTCATTCATCTTTTCAACAGTGGCATTAACACCGACACTCTTGATGTACTTGAATGCAGCTGTAATTTGCATGGAAGTTTTCAAATCACCTTTAACAATACCATTGACAATTAATTCAGAACCTGGCAGATCAGCTCCTTTAGCAGATGAAGCTAAATTGTGAATTAAAGCTCTTTCTGATTTGCCCCATTTATAATCAGCTGGTGCTTGGGCTAGGAATTTAGCTAAAGAGTCAGAAACCTTCTTGTTTTTAACAATTTCTTTAACTTTGGCATCTTCAAAACCAACGGCACCAAATAAACGAGTTAACTCTTCAATGTCAGACATCTTCCCTCACTTATGATAGTCTATTGCTGACTTATCTCTATTCTTTAATTAAATTTGTAATCATACTGAGAACATGGATAATAAGAAAAGCATTCTAATATAATAATAATTATATTGGTTTCAGAAATTAGTTAATTCCAAATCAAATTTATTAAATTATAATAAACTAATCGAATTCCCACAGTTTGCTCATCGGTCAGTTTCTGTAAAAAATCGTAACAATAAAAAAATATTAGTTAAAAAAAAACATACAATATCATAATATACGACATTATTGTTAGGAGCGATTTCAAACTGGAATAAATTGTTTAAGCTATTATAACGAACAATCTTCCATTTAAATTATAAATAAATGTTATAACCACTTATCTCATCACCTAATACTTTTAATAATCAACATTTTGGAATCGATTACTAACCACTCAAAATGCTTCCCTCCCCCCACCAAGGAACAGTCAATTCTTTGAATCTATGGAAACATATTCTGCGGAAAATTGTAGCTACTATGTGTGGTTTATAGTAAAGTCCTTAATAATCAATCAAGAACTAGGATAAACATATTTATCCAGAAGTATATATTAAAATTGAAATATTCTTATATATACATCTATATATTATTCCTTAAAGTATTTACTTTCGAGCCAAGATAACATACTTCTTTTATATGCTAGTGCTTGAGAGAAAGAATCGCTCGGCGGTTAAATGAATATCCTTATTTTTATGTTCATCAATACACCAAATATTTAGAGCGACGCCAAACATTTATAGATATATATAAAATGATTGTCATCTATAAATATTAATAAGATTTTTAGTTTATTAAAGATATATAAAATTAAAAATATAAGCTCATAATATATATATAATTGGTGAAAATCTAGGTATTTTAGTACATTAAACAGAGTGAACAGGTTGTGATTGAATATAAAAATGTCACAATTTGACGTTGAGATTGCTAAATTGACACGAAAAATTTGTGGGAAGACAATTGAGAATGTTAAATGTGATAATTATTTAGATATCAGTTTGCAGAAGTTAGTTTTTGAAGAAGAAAATGTTTCAAGTTTTCATGAATTAATAGAGTTTTTATGTACTGATGGAGTTTATGTAAATAATTTATGCTTAATACAACTTTTACTTCAATACGGTGAAATAATCTCAAATAGAAAAATTATTCATGATGATTATTTCTCAAGAATTTTTAAAATAAAATATTTTAATAACATGAGAGTAACTAATGAAAATGGGACATTGAACTACTTACTAATGAAAGGACTTAACAGTAGTGAATATGACAGATGGAAATATTTACATGTTTTATCAAATATTCTAAACAGTGTAATTCGTTCAAGAAGCGCTTTAACTAATATTATAACAAATAACTTTTCACAAAATTTTGGGAGTCAACTTGATATTGTTGCAGATTTATTATCATTGAATTTTACAGTTGAACTTCTATCAAATTGCTTCCCTAGAAAATATTTTGAAAGACCTGGCGTCGTGTCACCTCCATTATTATGGAAAAACGACAGCGAAAAAAATAAACAATTCTTTAATAAAAAAACATATCCATTTAGAGGTAAAATAGGTGATCAACAGACTTTAACATTTATTTGGGAATTATTCCAGGAAAAATTGAAACATAATACCTATAACATCAAACAAATGACATACTCAACCAATAACAATAAAACGAATAATCACTTACCATTGACTGACACACAAGTGATTAAAATTATTCAAATAGGAAGACAGTATATCCATATTTGGCTAGCTGATAATTATTGTTTTGTAATTAAAAGAAAATTCTCAACTATTTCTATTAACGACAAAAGAAAACTAAAGGTCTCTATTACACAGCCAACAAATTCAATCATCGTATTACGCAATTCTTTCGATTCTACTATCGATCTATCCAATTTACTTAGCTTTAATATCGAACTCGATAATAAGACTAATATAAAAGATCTTAAAGACAACACTAAAACCAACCCAAAGATAAGCGAAGTCACACATTTTTTGCAATTAAATAACTATGATAATTATGAAAACACATATAAAACACCAGACCGAACATCAAGTTTATCTAACTGTGATGAATTACTTAATAAAGAAATAAATAATGAAAGTGATCCTAAAGAACTCGAGAAATTACTATCTGAAAGTTTCCCTCTGGTATCACAACATGAAATGAATGTGACAACAATTCCTCAACAAAATGAACCATTTACTCCAAAAAATCCAATTCCAGATTTAAAAAATGACAAATGGGAAATTGGAAATAACTTAGATAGTAATATTGATTCCCTTGTACAATATACAAAAGATGATAAAAAAATTCAAAAGAGGAAGAAGCATTTTGATGAACAAGATAACGAGACATCCCCGATTGTTTTACTTCAACAGAACAAGCTAAGAAAGAAATCTTTGAATGCGGATTTTAACTTAACTTCATCTCTTATGGTATTAGATGAAAGAAAAATGGATAAAGATTTGAGCTTAAATAAAAGTAACATTGAGATCAAAAAATTATTAATGAACAAAGCTAATGAAAAGGTCACCATTGAGCCCAAGTTGTCAATAAAACCAAAAGATATTCAACTTTTGGATGCCATATTTTCAAAACCTACAAAGAAATTTCCTAAGAAACAAAAAAAAATAAATTTGGCAAAGACTAATAACAAAACTACTTTGAGTAATCAGAAAAAATTAAAGATTAAGAATATTGATGCAAAGAACAACAGACTACAGGGTGTAACCAAAGACACTAATAAAAATAGTAAAAAAGCAAAGGAAGAAATATGCCAAATAACCAAGCTAGCACCTGTCGTAGAGAAAAACCTTGATGATGTTAAAACTAAAGAAGAAAACAATTTGAAGACAAATCCAAAAATTTCAGAGAAGGAAATCGGTGACAAGAATAAAAATACTGTAAGAGAAAGTTTTGAGAAGAGTAATACATCTGGAAATGTACAGATTAATAAAATGGACGATAATAATTTAGAGAAATCAATTTTGGATAGTAAGATTGAGGATAACTGCCATTCCATTGCAGCCGAATCTACGACGTTGATAAATACCAGTGCTGAAGTTCAAAATTTTGAAAACATGTTCACTGTACAACTTCAAAATCAAATTTCGGATTCAATATCTAATTTTTCTAATAGTATTATTAAAAAAATTGATATAATCAATAGTGAACTAAATAATAGATTAATAACTGAGATCTCATTAAAATACCAAAACCTAATCAACGAGTTGCAAAAAAATTTCCAAAAAGATACACAGGATATGTTAGAATATGTTGCTGACCTTAAGAATTTAATGAACCTTCCAGAAGATCAACTCCTACACTCTTTACGAAACAAGAAGTATAATAAGTGACAAAAATTATGAAAAAGATCGGAACAATAGGAAAGACAGAAAATCAAGAATCTGGCATTGATGACACAAAAAAACCCTAATAATAGACTACCAACCCTCTACTACTAAACAACAAAACGAACGATTCAAATAGGGCTTGTACATGATTGAAAATATAAAACGAAGTAATTAAATCAGAGGTAACATCTGTTTAAATCAAAAAATATCCTTCATTTTTTCAAAATTTAAGATTTTTTTCGAAATATTTAAAATTTTCTCAAAAAATGAAAAATTTCACAAAAAAATGAAAATTTCACAAAAAATAACCAAAAGTGCACGCACAATTATTACAAAACAGAAGAACAAATTTGTTCAATGGCAAAAATATGAACATATCACACGAAGACATCAGAAGTTATCCATCGCAATAAATCAAACCTTTCATTCATGTTATAAATCTCATTTTTGTACTTCAATTCATTGAAACTTGCATTCAACTGGATTTCAAATATTACGTTGTAAGATTATTCCAGTTGTTTTTTTTTTCATTTCTTTCTTCAAGATAACAACAATTCTTTTCAATATGAACTTTTACATTTTTATTTCGTTTTGTTTCTTAGTTTATTATCATTTTGCTTCAAATTACTATTAATTGTATGCTCATATTATTTTAAAACATTATTTAATATATTATGTATATAAATATTGATATGTTTATCTTGACCACATTTTAGTTTAACTTTTATTTATTACATATTCATAATATAGTACCCCAAGGATCACATATATTTAAAAATGGACTCCAAGACCCCAGTTACTTTAGCCAAGGTTATCAAAGTTTTAGGCCGTACCGGTTCTCGTGGTGGTGTCACCCAAGTTCGTGTCGAATTCTTAGACGACAGCTCCAGAACCATTGTCAGAAACGTCAAAGGTCCAGTCAGAGAAAATGACATCTTGGTCTTAATGGAATCTGAACGTGAAGCCCGTCGTTTACGTTAAGGTTATTTGTTATATGACAAAACACAGAAATTTATTTCGAAGTTTTTTTTTCATTTACTAATGTTACATATACCATTTTCCTATAATAACCTTTTAGCTAAACAGAACTTTTAGAGCATGAATTTAAATTGGCATATACATTGATAGGCTACAACTTTAATAGAGAATTGAATTACAAAGATAAGAACGAAAAAAATCAAGAAATTACTTGAGGTAGCAATGTAAGACGAAACACATTTATTATAATTATATTAATGATAGAATTATAACGTTGCTGTAGAATTCATACAGTTAATTATGGATCCAAACTGTGTAGATATTGCGATTATACATTATTACTTTCCAAATATATTACAATTTAGTTCATTTTATTTGAAGATACATGATAGAAGTCATGTATGTCATAATGGATTAAGTGTTATAGTTAAGAATTAATTACAATCTAATTATCTGATAAATGGCATCATTTGGGTTTAATTGAATAGAACCTGCCGTCAGCATCTATTATTGATATAATAGATTTATATTTTAAGTGTTATCGTTCCTATAGTTTATGCTCTTCTCAATCCTTCCTTTTTTTTGTCCGAGTAATCAATCTCTTTATTAAATTGCTTCTCTAATAATAGTCTCTATATATACATATCTAAATATTTTAATACATCGTTTTGTTTCTAATAAATCAAATGGCCTAGAGTCAGCACATAAGCTTTCTTGGAGGAGGAATGCCTGCATGTCTCGACTACCACACCTTTAAAAGCTTGAGATCCTATTACCATCCTCATGCGCAAGCTGACTACGTAATATACAACCATTCTAAGATAGAAGCTGAATTTATATTCATGTCATTTCACATTAATAGTGTGTCTCAATCAATGTGTACATGTCTATTCTCAAAGCTTATGCATTCTGATTATAAAACAGTCACAGTATATATATTTATATATGTGGTGTTCGGATGTAATAAATATTAAACACCCATACATTTCTTTTATATCACGTGACCATGTTATTATTTTTAAGGAAACCTGAAATTGTAAAAATAAGGCATTCCTGATCTAAGATTGGCATTTTTGCGGTCGATTTATTTATAAATTGATTGATTAATCATTTTAGTTTATTATAATTGTTATTTTATACATTACTTAAGATTACCAATGTCTCTCTGACATTTTTAAGAAAATCAAAATAGTGGAATAGAAAACTCAGTAAGGTGCGATCTAGGTAAGATTTTAAAAGTAACATACTTCGCCTCTACTAAACGTGACATATTCTAGTTTACCAATATATATAAATAATGCTTATCACATAAAACTGGAATATTATTTTATGTCTAAAAATTCATAATCCTTTGATCACTATAAACATTATAAAGCATATTCCGACATGGAAATTGAGAATGATTCGTTTATGCAAGATGTCCAAAACGAAGGTCAAATACAAGATATAACAGATTATATTTGCTCTCAAAGAATCAATAATGATTTGTCAATGAGCATTGAAGATGCTGACTCGGTAATTCCTGTTATGAAAGTGACTGGTGCTCAAACTATTTTTGTAGTAGATACCAATTTTATTATAACTCATTTAAATACATTAGAAAGACTTCGACAACTATCGGAAAACTTACATCATAAAATTTTAATACCTAACACAGTCTTCAGAGAATTGGACGGATTAAAACAGTCTGACCGGACTGCAAAATGGTTAACTCAGGATGGGGAATCAAAAGATAACACCATCGGTGCTTTAGCCAGGTGGGCTAACGATTGGATATATTCAAATTTGGCAATTCAAAATTCAGGAGTAGTTGGACAAAAACTTCGTCAACGAATAGATCCAAGATGCATAAAAGATGATGCAATTCTTGACTGTTGTCTTTACTTTAAAGAAAGATTAAACTGTTTTGTAATATTACTGTCAAATGATAAAAATCTATGTTTGAAGGCATTATCCGAAGAAGTTCTCACTGTTTCTTATGTGCCCAACATGACAGCAGAGTTGATTGCTACCAAAGCATACGACGAGAATATTTTAAGGTATGGCTACGAAAATAAAACATTTGTGTATAATAATATTAATAATGACTTTGATACACATACAACTACCATCAATGATTCGATAGAAATAGATAATGCAGGATATGATGCTCCATTAGTAAAAGACTTAGATATCCTTGAAACAGCTGCATATGTGTTCAATGAGGTAACAAATTGCATGATAGATAGAATTGATGATGCAATGAACAAAGAGTATGGTGAAGAAATAAGTTTAATTGACTATGATAAAAATAGATTAAAAAACTTAGCCGATTGTGCAAGATATTTAAAGAGATTTTGGATCTCGGTATTTTCAGGATATTTTAGAGGGGCTAAATTGAACAAAAATAGTTGGAAAGATCTGCCTAATGTGCTAACTTCAATACCAGAAACTATAAATGACTTAATAGTATTTAATAACTTTTGGCAAGATATAATACGTCACTTATTATCGAATGACAATAAACAGAAGAAGTTCTCAGTTCCTCAAATATTGAAGGACTGGGATGAAATTATAAAACGAACGAAATAAAATATTATTACCATATTGCCGATGAATATTGAGCAAAAGATTTCTTTTTCTCTATAGTATATTAGATATATTAGATATATTAGATATATTAGGAACAATATATATATATATACTCAATTAAAACATCATAACATTATTGTCATAAAAAGAAAATTAAAATTCTTGTGTCATTATTTATCTTCCTTAACTGGTTTCTTTGCTGGAGTTTTTTCATGTTCATCCAGGACAAAATCTCTCAATTTTGACTTTACTTCATTAGCAACCACATCAATCATTATTTGAGTTCTATACATCACAGGATTCCATAGATCATATTTATGTATGAAGTATAATGTTACTAAAAACAATAACCCCAAGGTGAATAAAAGTGGATTACGTATTATAGCCATTAATTTGCCCCAGCCTAAAACTAGTATTACAAAATAAACCCATAAAGGTATATGTGTGGTAGTTTGAATCATAGATCTTTTTGCATCCAAGACAGCAATGTTAATGTGTCTCGTAATTTGGTTCATTGCCTTTTGCTTACTTCTTTCATCTAAAATATGAGCAAATTCAAATGAATGATATTCTGATAATTCATCTTCATCAAGTTTACTTTCATCCTTCAATTCAACATCCGGTTTAATTTCTACATTATCAGAAGTTTTCATCAAAGTTAAGATATTGAAAATTGTAAGAGCATGCTCTTTAGCAATTTTGAAGGCAGTATCGATTTCCTCTTCATTTTTCCATAATCTTGGTGAGTCATTTTCATCATATCTAAATTTACTTTCAAATATATCTCTTATGATATTAGCAATAGTATCTTCTTTTAGATAATCATGTACAATGTCGTATAAAGAATTCCAAGAAGCAATTCTAATCTTTTCAAAAATTTTACTATCCTCTTCTTCAGATAAGCCAAATTTGAAATCATATTTTTCAATACTATCTTCATCGGTATCAATTCTGTAATTCTTCAATTGTGTTTCAAAAATAATATCAAACTTTTCAAGGATAATATCCCAGACATTTATCTCTGGGTGTGAAAGCAAGGCAATAGACTGATCCTTGACTTTAATTGAAATATTTCTATTTAATTTTTTGATCAAATTTTCAACTGCTAAGGAGCGTATGTTTGCTACTTCTTCATCAAGTTTTTGTTTGAATTCTCCTTTTAATGTCTCTACTAACTTAGCACTCAATAGTTCTGCTTTGTTAAACTCTAATGCCAATTCATTGAAAGAAGAAACTGCTTTTTCGACTTCATTGTCTACTCTCTTCACAAATGATGATTCTTTTTTTAAATTTTTGGTAATTTCGTCGTTTACTTCAGATAATAACTTTTCCGTAACAAAATTTAAGAAGTTTTTAATTGATTTCAAAAACTTTTGGTCAATTTTTTGTGTCAAATCCTCTCTTTTTTCTAAATAAACTTTCTTGGCGTACTTTGAAGCTTTTTCATCGTACATTCCTAAACACTCTTTCTTTAATTTTTGTAATGTTTCAATAAGTTCAGCTTTATCTTTTGAGTCAACGTGAACTTCAGATTCGTATTTAATATCTAATGCCTTTAAAGTTTCAGAAGCGATATCATCTGTTTTAAATCTTGCAACAAGAATTTGCTGAGTTGGTAAATCAAGATCTTTGTTATTTTCGATCAAATCCCAACAATTGTTTGCATACAAAGTCCAGCCATCAAGTGGTAAGTTGTGGTGATAGTTTTTTTTGAAGAAGTAGTCTTCCTTATCTGATTCACTTTTGACAAAATGATTACCCAATTTTTTAACATCTTCTTCAAATTTTTCAGGCTGTAATAATTTATGAGACAAACCTACAAATTCTAAGTCAAAATAGTCTTCTAAATTATAATCTTCACAACCAGCTGGTTTACTTAGGTTATCCCATAAATTTTCTAATTCTTGTGTTACAGTTTCCCTTAAACTTGAAATTGGAGTTACACCAACATGATCTCTAATAACAAAAACCAATAAAACTTTATGTCCATCATTATTTTTACCAAACAGAGATAGATTGACTTCAAATACAGTTTTTAATAAACCCATGTTATTACCTTGATACAAACCAATTTGCTGTTCCCACATATTAACGATAAGGACTTCGGAAACTGCAATGGCAAATAATGCCGCCTTACGTTCGAAATCCTGATCTTCACCTCTTTCATGTCCATCTGAACCTTCAACATCTAATACAAATATATCTTCTGAATTTTTATCAGTGATGTCCTTAGTAGTACTAACAACTTGTGTATGTGAAACCCAGATACCCTTAGTAGTTTGTTGTCTTTTAATTTGCGCATCCATAGTATCAAACTTAGTATTAAATAATATATTTAAAAGAGTCGATTTTCCACTTGATTGTGAACCAAAAACAGAGATTACATGATAATCCATACCGACATTACGATGGTTCACACACTTATTAAAAAATGTGATTGCATCAGAATTAAATTCCTTACTTTCATTAATAAGTTGAATAGCATTTCCATCAACTTCTGTCATTGCTAACTTAATAACCTGTTGTATTAATTACTGTGATAATAGGTTATTCAAATTTAAGGATCGTAAAACCAAAATTCCACTCCTGTTTTGCTTCCGCTCAATTATTTTCTATTTGAATGTGATTTGAAAGTTAATTTAACAAAAGTAACCAAACTAATTAAAATAGAAACACAACAACAGCAATGATATTAATTGAATGTAATATCGATTAAAAACTTACCAATATGCCAGAATCTAATACTTTCTCTTTAAATCGAGTTTGTGTTATATACTTTTTTCAACTCTGGTGATGTTTTTTCTTAATTGCTGGGTCTTTTTTTTTTAAAAACAGAAAAATAAAACTGAAGCTAAACAGGTTAAAGATGTTAAACGCAATGTGTATTTATGTATTGGGTATACAATATATAAACATTAAAAGTCTGAGTTATAGATATTTTCAAGTATATCATACAATTTAAGCTAGAAGTTGTTTTGTATAATATACATGGTAATTGAAGTCCTATTCATTTAATTACTTAACTTAAGAATAAAGGAGCACTAAGATTCAATAATTGAGCATGTCATCAAACGCAAAATTAACGAAAACTCTGCAAAGATTCGAAACCAGAATAGCAGCTGGTGATTATTATGAAGCTCATCAGACGCTTAGAACTATTGCTAATAGATTTGTTAGAGCTAAATCTTACAATGATGCAATCGACTTAATTGCGGAAGGTGCTTTATCCTTTTTGAAAGTAAAACAAGGTGGTTCTGGAACTGATTTGATATTTTATTTGTTAGAAGTTTATGATATTGCAGAAATTCAATGTGATGATACATCTGTTTCCAGGCTAGTTCAATTATTGGTGAACGTTGAGGTTTCTGAACCAAATATTAGAGACGTAATTACTGGTATGAATAATTGGTCTGTTAAATTCAGTGATTACAAATTTGGTGATCCATATTTACACAATGTTATGGGCAAAAAACTACTAGAGAGTGACGAATATTTATACCAAGCAGAAAGATATTTATTACTAGGTACCCATGATTCATTACAGAAGTATATTGAACTAATGTGGGATTGGTTATTACAAGAACACGAAGATAGCGGATCTGAAGATACCCCATCTGCTGGTCCTTATTTCAGCAGATTAATATTAAACTATTTATTCATTTCAAATATTTCATTCGCATATGAGGCTAATGAGAAATTTTTAAAATTATACATTGAGAAATTCAAACCAAAATTTGAAGAAGTTGATAAAAATGGTTTTAAAATGTTTATGTTTGAAGACTATAAAGAACTTAACTTTTTACAACTACTGTTGTTAGTATGTCAAACAAAAAATAAAGAATTATTTATTAGTCTAAAAAATTTCTATTCAGAAGAATCTGAAAAATATGCATCTGAACTTGCTTTCTTAGGTCAAGAGTATTTTGGTATTGTTGCACCAAAACAATCGAACTTTTTACAGGACATGATGTCAGGCTTCCTAGGTGGTGGTTTATGATTTTCTATAATGCGTATCTAAATTTTCTAAACTTTAAATAATATGTGACTTAATATTTAATGAATGACTTTAAACTGAATGCAGCCAGCAATTTTATGGGAACTTGACAATTTCATCTCTTCGTATTAATCCATAAAAGTATTTATTAACCATTAACTCTTCAAAATGCTAGATAGTTCTAAAGCTTTTAATAACTCTGGCCGTTTAGCCATTTCCAAATTTATTTTAGCCTCATTGAAACTGAACAACTTTCTATTTCTTTTATGACTTTCAGGATATTGCTCTAACATTTCTTCAATTTGCATTTCATAAAAATGAAATTCTGATCTTGGAGGATGTTTGTTCACTTCTGAGTCAGATATTGCATTTTCGAATGCTGCTATATCTTTATTCCATTCTTTAGGGGGTCTCATATCTTCAATTACTCCAAGTTTTCTTGTGATTTTTCCAGTGCAGCCTGCTTCTTCCCAAGTTTCCCTTAGTGCAGCAGCTTCAAATGTTGGTTCATCATTTTCAATCCCACCTTTAGGTAAAATCCATTTATTTTTATTTGCAGAGGATGTTATCATAAGAACTTGTTTTTTATCTTCTGTCAAGCAAACACATCCTGCAACCAATCTTGCCCCAGTTGTAGACGAATATAACTGATTTGCCCTTCCAATTCTAGCTTTTTCTGTTCGTATAAATTGCATTATATTAAGATGCTCTCTTCTCTATAATTGGACCACAATTAGCCAAATTATACTCAAATTTAACGTCAGTAATGGTTCCAACGGATCTCTAAAACTTGTGTGCAATTTCTAAATTCAGAATGCCCTGATTAATTCCAATTAGATCGAAACTTATTACGTTCACGAAAACGTTTATTTGTTATAATTGACTTTAAAATGTGTCGGTATAACAATTTAAAAGTATGATCGTCGATTATTCATTGAAAGGCTGTTCTATTATAAATAGATTTTATCACAAGATTCTTATGGAAGAACAGATTTTATCACAAGATGGTTCGGTCTTTTCCCTTTAAATAAAATGTTGAAGGCGTTGCGACTCAAGATTAAGTTGAAATGTTTCTAATATGACTTTTGGTCTTATCTTTAAATATTGAAGATGATGGATTAATTCTATAAGTTCTCAATGATAATTTTAAAAAAAAAAGTATGAGTAAGCTATTATTGTTATTATTCAAATAAAAATATACTTCTTCAATTCGAACTGGGCGTATTTTTTTTATAAGTTGTTCTTGGTTCCACCATTTAAACAGAGTTTTTATGATGCCCACCAATAAAATAAATATATACTTAATGGAGATATTCATTAATATCATTATGAAAATCTACATCTTAAAATCTTGACGAATATATATTTGGTCATTATGAACACTGTTAATGGAAGTATTATCATGTACTAGACCTTTTTCTTATATACTCAACTGAGCAAGTCAAAACTTATATAATAAATTGAACAACGTCACAAGGTAAACCAGAGAATGGCAACAAAAGCAATACAATGTACTATTTAAAGAATTATATTTGGGAAATATACAGAAATTTAACTTTAGATGTAAAAACACAAATTGAAACATTTCCATAATACACACTTCATTGAAGTTCCAAAAAGGATATATCGTTATTCTATATGAAAAATGCTTATAAAGAATGGAATTTAAACAATCAACGATCTAGTGGCTAAATAATATTCATTAAAAAAACATATAAACCTTACTGCATATAAGATATATTTATTGTAAATCAGAGACGATGGTAGAAGTTGATTCTGCCGCATCAGCAGTAGTATTAGATTTAACAGTTGATATATTATTCATCTTAGAGGCTATAGTATTACAGTATAATTCCTTATACCTCTTTATGTGAATTTATATATAATATATTTGTTTATAAAATCTATAAATTATTTGTCTTGATAACTTGGTGAAAAAGT
Organism: Tetrapisispora nanseiensis; assembly: GCA_030568035.1. Lineage (NCBI taxonomy): Eukaryota > Fungi > Ascomycota > Saccharomycetes > Saccharomycetales > Saccharomycetaceae > Tetrapisispora > Tetrapisispora nanseiensis. Next base: position 1,000 of record JAJLTH010000043.1, on the reverse strand, counting down.
TTACTATTTATACTTTTTGGAAAAACGTCTGTCATCTTGAAAAACGATCATTTTCCGAGTATGAGATATTTGACAAAAAGCTTCTAAAATGTTCTTTGAAGAATGTTCAATTTTTAGTAGTAAGTAATTGGATTTTGTTGTAAAGAAGTGTGAATTGGGTTAATATTGTGCTCCTCACTGACAGTAGCAGTTTGAGCGACAGTATTGTTTAAGTTAGTGATTGATTGATTCATTATGATTCTAGTGTGATGTTACAGGTGTATATCTCCTTAGTGTTCTTACATCTTATATACAAATTATATTATTACAAACTTGGTAGATACTTAGTTTTACATTTCTTTAATCAAGTCCCATATTTTATCTTTTGGAAGTTGAATTTTATCTGGTTAAAATTTTTCACTTCCGGATCTAAAATTTCCTCCATCAACTTCTAGATGCTTTTCGATATAAATGGTTAGTGACACTAATTAATTATTTTGTAATTTCTGAAATATATTGTCTCCAATGCATATAATTCCCAACAAAAATTGAACCAGCTCTTACGTTATAACAAGTACTCATATTAACATTAATCTCGAAAGCTCATGTTAGATAATGCAAAATACTACAAATCTGTAATAATACGAATTGACATCGAGGATTCTGACATGTAATGAATATGAGAAACCCTAACGAAGAATAATTAACTTTTGAATAAAAAGTTAAATAATTTATAATTTCCAAATTAGGAAATTTCGGATAAAATCGGAAACACAATCCAAGATTGACGTCATCGGACATGACTACGTCAATATACTAAGACCAAGGAGAACCCTGTACAACAAGAATCTGAGTTAGAAATACCAAAACTAAAACTATAAATAGCGACAGTATTTCTAAGATTTGAATTGTAAAATTAGGATTCTAAAATATATATTAATATCTCTATTTTATAAGTAAATAATAAATAGAACAAGCTTTAATATATCATTGACCATCGATAAGTATTATCAATTACTTA
>JAJLTH010000042.1:0-112347 GCA_030568035.1 Tetrapisispora nanseiensis | reverse complement strand
TGCCAGTAGTCACGGTTGTCTCGGTGGAGTAGGTAGTAGTGTAAGTACCGGTCCAACCAGTAGTTGTGGTAGACGTAATGATGGTGGAAGGAGTTTCGACATGGTAGATGATTTCGGGGGTGGTTGACCCATCAGTGCCAGTAGTCACGGTTGTCTCGGTGGAGTAGGTAGTAGTGTAAGTACCGGTCCAACCAGTAGTGGTACTTGAAGTTACTGTCACTGGTATATCGATCGTTTCAAGCAAAGCCATAGCGCTTGCTGTACCACTATATATTTCGTAAACTATTGTCGATTGAATTTTTTGTGTGTATTGTGTGCTTGCAACTGTGTTAGAGCACGAATAATGTAAACTGACCGAATGAGTGACGGCTGTCGCATCACTTGGGAAGTATTGAACGGCGTCAACCCAAAGACCGAAACCTGCGTCTGCTTGACCTATGTTAATGCTCAAATCGTTATTCATACAGATAACATCTGCGTTAGCATTCTCATAGTTTTTTAGGAACCAAAAGTCGTTAAAGTTATTGGATAAGAACACTTCAGGGTTGGAACAATCTAAGGTAAAACCATCATTACCAAAATCATAATTAATATCTTGTGAACCGCCCAGTAGATAGCCATCAGGGCATACCATTGAAAGGTAATAGCTACCAAAACTTTCTTGTGGAATGGAACGAATAGCATAGTATAATTTATAATCAAAATCGGATTTATTGAAGGATACTTCAGCCGTTAGACCATTTAAGACAGTCACTTCATTTTTACCACTTGAAAAATATTGAGCACCTTTCAAGTCAACATCAGCTGCAGATCCACCTGCGTTGAAACTTACTGAAAATAAAATGGATCCTGATAAGGTTTCTTGATCAGATAAAGCAACATTTGAAGTACACCTAACAATCGAATCCGTATATTTTGATGAACCTTGTTGATAAGGTATACATGTAAACATTTCTGTACCATCTTGAAGCTTGATAGGGAGTTCTTTTGATTGACCATTAAATTTAACACGATAGATGTAAGGGAACTCAAGATCGAAATAGTCACCAGGTTCGACAATGGTAGTAGAATCGATATTAAAATCAAATGACACAACCCAACCATTATTTGGTGTATTATCTGTTGTTTCGGCGGAGAATTCCAAACCGGAATAAGTGACATTCGAAATTTGTGCGGCGAATGTAAGCGACAGGAACAATAGAGATAATAAAACTTTAAAATATTTGACACCCATGTTGTATAATGTTTAGTATCGGGTTGATTCTCTAATAGTAGTTTCCTTTTGTTGATGATATATTTATATTTTTAGTAGTAATCTGTGTCTTGAGATAATTTTAAAAGATTGACAATTTATTTGAAGTGTTGAATATAATGGTACTTATATAAGAAAAAAAAAATCTTTTATTTTATTCAATACCTTCAAAATTTTTCTAAAAAAATTAAACAAACTTTAGGGACTTCTTCAATAAGAATAGCAGGTAACTACAATGACAGTCCATCGAATAATCCAGTTACCGATACCAAAAGAAACTCCAGATGAAAAAAAAAAAACTATTCACTACCAAGTTATGAGGTTTCATAACCATTACTTCCACATATCAGTCTATTTCCAGTAAAGATGTCAGAAGTTTTAACTTGATGCAATTTTTAACATGTTTTAAAATTAAACTCAATTTCTTAAAAAGGATATTTAAAAACTAGGAATGTATCTCCTATTATGCATTGCAATACCTGTTTTGGGATATCTGAATATAGAAACCCAGAATACAGGAATCTGTGAAAATTGAATGGATGCGAATGTGCACTGTTTCGAGTTGAGGTTTTTCCAAAATCTATTATTGATATTTCCCAAATGGGTTAGATGGATAACCTCATAAAAACGATGTTTAAGATACCACAGGTGTAAAGCATCTCAGATAGATACAAGAGAAAAAAAAGGACAATACGATGCTGATGTTTTGAATGTTACCCAAAATGAATAGATTGAAACAACGAATGATAATAAAAATTTCTTCAAATCCAAGTGACACATACAGTTATTCAAAGTTTACATGATTTTATGGCATTTTGTTATTCAAAACAAAAAATCTGCCACCAGTAAGAGCTGTTTAAAGAACTTGTTTCCTAATTGGGTCACTAATGGACTTTTCTCATCGGCCAAAATCTTGGAAGATAAACTTATTGGCTGCGGAGTTTTCTGAGTCTCAAAAAAACAAAACAGAACATACGAACAAAATGTGACTGGAACCAAATATTTTATGCTGTGAGCTGTGCAGAGAGAGGGTCTCTCTCTGCTGTGACCCAAATAATAATCTTGTCACTTACTGAGAAATCCATTCAATTTAGTGAATGAGTAACTATGAAGGTGAATAGGAAAAGAATTGATGAGGTAGATTAGACTGAGTACTGCTGTTATCAAGTAATTGTTTCGTTAACTTAACGTAACCTAATACTCACATGAACAAATGGGAACACACAAGAAGGTCGATACAAACAGAAACGTTTCTGAAACTTTCTAACATTGTGGGAAAGTGAAGTAAACCAGATCAAGAGGCTGACTAAGCTGTCATAGACATGAAAATAATAATTATAACTCACTAATATGAAATAGTAAACAATAAAAACAATAACAAAGGCAACCATTGTTTGGCAAAAAAAAACAAGTTCTGAAGCTTATACCTTCCTAATTGAGACGTCAATGAATTGACTGAGATGCAATCTGTTGGAAAGAAGTGTATACTGAGGATTACAAAAATTCGACAAATCAAGAATCTTTAAACAGATACACAAACTGGGGTATAAAGAAATTATATATATATACATATATATATATGTGTGTGTGTGTGTGTCAAAGTTCAATATATAATGAAAATACTGTCACTATTAGAGAACATGAACACACCAACATACAGCAGTTATAAGCCATAGGTTCAGTTGCTTATAATTCTGACCGACCGGTCCTCTTCGCTGTTCGGAAAAAAAAAGAGACTGCTAAAAGATCACAAGCCAAAGGTTCACTCTTCTTTTGGATCTCTCGAAAGAGTTTTTTGAACGGAATATTTTTTTTATTCTATAAATTTATTTTGAAAATTGTTATTTAAATGAATAATTATCGATTGCCTTTAAATAAATTATTCGCTTTCGAGTAACAACAAAAATTGACTTTGGTTGTAATTGCAATTGTTGTTAATAACTGAGTGCACTCTACTCTCTAATAGGTTCGACTCACTCAGTGTGTTAGAATTCTGAGATATATATTATGTATATATATATATATATATATATATCTTCACATATTTTTTTGCAACCTAGTGGGAACCTATCTCTCACCGAAGAATGCCTAGTTGCAAACGTATTGGTTCATGTTTGAGTTATATATATTTTTAGCGAATACTGGTTTTTCTTCCATTTGAAGTTTGTGTTTGTTGTATTGAGAAATATGTATTCTATTCTCTAAATACCTCTCTGCTTCTATCGCTGTTGGTATTCACAGCTAGTGATCGACTGGAGTCTTATTTATTATTCTTGACTTATTTTGAACAAAGTTTTTCTCTTCAATATCATTCCAAATCTCTATTTTCAGACGGTTGTTGAGAATTTGAACCATCACTTAGGGTCTCTCGGCCGAGAGGGCAAATATAAAGTAATAGTTCTCATATAATTTCATTCTGGGTGAAAACCCAGATTTAGCTTAGAACATAATGGTCTCATCTATTGTTAATTTCAGAACTGTTCAATAAGATTTCTTAATTCTGTCATTAGAATTAGATCATCTAATGATCAGTTGATATGAATTACTCTGATCTCAGCAAAGGAACACCGAACATAAAGTAGAAGTGATTAGGATACTTCGATGAGCTCTCTCTCGATCTGACTCCTCATTATTCATTGAAATTCTTATTGTATTGCCCCATATCTCAAATATTTATTATAATTGCATTTTTAAATTTATATTATATCACATTTCAGTTACAAGAAAGTGAGATACAATAAATCGGTGTTTACTCTCTTTGTCGATCGAAGATATATTCACTCATATATAAACGACACATTTTATCAACAAAAGTGATCTTATAGATTTATACTTGAACTTTATTCCAGATATATCTCTTAATTTTATTTTAATTTATTTTATTTTTGACTATCTTCTCTGAAATTAGTGAAAAAGACGACAGAATATCTTTGACCCAATAATATTAAGACAAGTGTGCTTCATATTCAATTTCTAATAAGAAGATAGTGCGCCATTTCACACATCATGCCTGAATCGAAGATCCAATTGAAAGAGCATACAAATTCTTTACACAACGTCGAGTTGGAAGGGTACGCTAGTTCAAATAAGTCCACTCTAGATGACAGCTTAGATAAGGACAACTATGCAGTGAATGCTACTCAAATATCTTCCAATATATCAGATAATGAGGTCGACATAGCCTTTAAATTTTTGAAAGATGCCAAGGCTGATAAACATGATGATTCAATGGGCAGATTCAGGGATCAAGATAGTCAAGAAGCACAAAATGAAGTCGATTTGACAGATCATCGTGTCGTTTTAAAAGGTTCTTCAGATTTATCAAAGAGTACTATGAGAAAACTTGACTTTGTTATTTTACCATTTTTATGTATAACATATTTGCTTATGTTCCTGGATAAAGTGTTATTAAATTATGCTGCTGCTATGGGTATTAAAAAAAATCTGAAAGGTAATGAATTTTCAAATCTAAGTACCATCTTCGGTGCTGGTTATATATTTATGGAACCATTCACAACTTATTTATTCCAAAAATTTCCAATCTCGAAAATCTTGGGGTCTTTTATTTTATGTTGGGGTGTTGCTTTGACATGTCATGCTGCTTGTAAAACTTATGCGTCATTAATGATCGTTCGTGTGCTTTTAGGTATGTTTGAATCTTCAAGTGCTGCTGGCTGTATTGCTATTGGTGGTATGTACTATACTAAATCTGAACAGAGTGCCAGAATAGGTTACTGGGCGACACAGGCTGGTACTGGTTATGTTATTGGAGGTTTGATATCTTTCGGGTTTCAACATTATCATGGAACAGAATTCTATTCATGGCAAATTATGTTTTTAGTGGTAGGTTTAATTACTGTGCTGTTTGGATTGGTAACTTTTTTCTATCTACCTGATAATATCACTAATGCTTGGTTTTTAAATCAGGACGAAAAAGTTGAAGTTATTGAACATATCAGAAGTAACCAAACTGGTTTGGAAAACAAGAAATTTAAAATTGAACAAGTCAAAGAATTGTTTTTGCATGATAAATTAACCTGGCCAATGTTGTTATTGACTGGTTGCTCTCAAATCTCGACTGGTGCGATCGGGACCTTCTCTGTCACAATTACTGGTACATTGGGTTTTGATAGTTATATTACAGCTCTATTACAATTACCTATCGGTGGTATTGTCGCTTTGATTATTATAATCACCACACAAATGCTAGCTCACTGGGGACAAATCACTTTAATCTCTGTTTCAATGTACATTCCGGCAATTATAGGGTGTATTGTAATGTTGTCCCTTCCACTATCCAATAAAGTTGGCAATTTGTTGGGGTTATATTTAGTCTATAGTGGATCATGTACAATTACCAACATTTACATCTGGAATACTTGGAATACATCTGGATATTGTAAAAGAATATTCAGAAATGCAGCTACATTGATTGTTTATAATGTTGCTTGTATCGTTGCGCCACAAATGTTTAGAGCAAGCGACTATCCACGTTATACACCAGCAAAAATCGCATTATTAGTTACTCAATGTGTTTGTATCCCATTGCAGTTCTATGTTGGATATTTGTCGAAAAAGGAAAATGAAAAGAGAGATAAAGAACAAGAAGGTGCACCAAAGCCAAAGTACGAGTTCTTAGATCTCACTGACATCCAGAACAGAAATTTCAGGTACATATATTAGATATCCTTTAATTAATCATATTCCGTCATTTAATCATACACAAATTAATTAATACATAAAACAAATAAAACTATAAATACCTAATAATATCAATAATTTTAAAACTTAATTGTTTAAAATTGAACTCCTTATATCTGACGTCTCATTCTTCACTTCTTTTGGTAATTGTGAGATGCGATTTTTAAAGGTTCTAATAGTAGACTAACCGCAACCTCTAAAAAATTTTTCAATCTGTAAGCTCATCGCAAAATTGTAAATAATTGTATTTTTGGCTTAACTAATAGAATATGCTATATTATAACGACCCATACATTTTAGTTACATTAAAAGGTATCATTAAAGATAATATATCCACCACCATCATCATATTATTATTAACAGATTGTTTTCTCCTTTGACTGTCGAGAAAATTTGATAGTAATCAGATCATCATTTGTAAAAATAATAACGTTAGTGTAATCAACCGCAATATAAAACAAAAGAATTCCAACATGTCAAATCCAGATGATTTAGATGACGGCTTAGTTTATGATTTTGAATCTGATACTAATGAGTTGAATGATGAACCACAAGATGAAACAAACATAGTCGAAGATGAAGTTTCATCAAATAAAAGAAAGATAGAAGATGAAATATTTCAAGAGGAAGACAGTTCAGAGAAAATAGATGCTAAAAAGGATGAAAATTTATCTAAGAGACAAAAGAAATTAAAAAATTCTAAATTACATCAAAAGAGAAAAGAAGAACAAGAATATGAGACAAATTTTAAGAAACAAATTCCAAAATCAGATACTACTGCAATCGCTGAATATTTTACCAAGATCATCAGAGAGAAAAATCCAGATTTGAGTGCAATTGAGTTAGAAGATATGTATATCAATAAGTCCAACTTTATATCTACGGAGAAATATGAAAATGGTCGTAGTTTAACAAATTTCCCAGAATTCATGTCGCAATTCTCAAGAGCTCCAAAGGCTATAATATTTTCCATGTCCAATATGAGAGTAGCTGATATTTCAAGAAGTTTAAATTCTAATAAAGCATGTGTCAAGTTATTTGCTAAAAATAAACTTAAGGAAGATTTACAAACCATAAAAGAAGTTATAGAGGGAAAAAATAAAAGATACAAAAATGTAAAATACTTCATTGCGACACCAACAAGAATGGAAAAGATATTGGAGGCATCTGATTTACTATTTCAAGGTAAGGATAAATTAGATATTATATTAGATGCATCTTATTTAGATCCTAAGAAGAATTCACTACTATCTTCTGAAAATTCAGAACTGTTAATTAAAGTATTGAAAAATATACTGAAGAATAAAAGTTCTGTTAAAATATTATTATATTAAATAGATTCAATCATCGAAATATCAATGATGATCCACAGTACTTAGGAATAAATATTAAATTTAGATTGTCAATAATTAATATTACAAACTCGTAACTACATATGAAATCTATAACGCTTGTATCCACAAATAATGGGTACATTAATACATACACAGTGTTGCTATCTAGGCTAAAATTTTTATTGCTGATATAAATAGATCAGAATAAAAATTGCAATTAATATTTTGCACTCAATTAGATAAATAATACACATCACCGGTTAAATGTACCTTAAGACTAATTTATCATAAAATTCTGAAAACTTTCTCTAGTTCCCACTGTTTTTCGAAATGCTTTTTATTGATGCACTTCTTGAAACAATATTCTGTGAACTTCCTCTGGTGGTCAGTTTAGGAGTCTGCTTTACCAATACTCTATCTGTCATTCTGCTCTGCCCCTTTTTCCAATTATCAAAATCAATTAGACCTTGCATACAACCCCATTCTGTAATTTTCTTACTTAACCAGTGTAAATTAACAGGCTTAGTCAAATAATCGTTACAACCCGATACCAAAGCTTCTCTTTTATCAGTCAATGAATTAGATGCAGTAAATGCGACAATAATAACAGGTGCACCCGACGATGTTCTTTCAGTTAAGTCAACACTATTTAATGACAGATTTGATGCCATTGGGTTTCTGATCCCAATACCTTTTAGCTTCTCACATTCTCTGATTTCCTTTGCGGCATCAATTCCTGACAGTACAGGCAACTGAAGATCCATAAAAATCAAATGAATCCCCCCTTCTTTCCATTGGTCTACAGCTTCCCTACCGTTTTTCGCAATTTTGTAAGATATTTTATGCTTTCTTAGAAAAGAAGCTAAAATAGTTCTATTAATGACATTATCCTCCACAATAAGGACTGTAATATTAGGAAATACCTTTTCACGATTAAATTTGAATTCTACTGGTGTAGTGGTGGCTTCCTTGGGGTTACTTATCGTATTGTCGCTTTGATTATTATAATTTATTGTTGTTTCAAGAATATCCTTGTGTTCGTTATTTTCTGGACCCTGTAATATGGGCTGACTATTTTTGTCAACATGGTCCATACCTTTAAACATACTATCTTGTGTAGATAATAAAATTTCATCATTAGTTTTATTTTCAGTTGATTCTGTGGCTCCTGATTCATTTCTTGTATGAGTTTTAGAAAATTCGGAAGCACCTGTATTTTGATAAACTTCAGGTAATAATAGAATACCTCTCTGTGGAGGAAGATCATCGGTCCTTGTTTCTTCTAATGCATCTAAATTGTTGTTATCACAATAGTCTGACATCAAATCATACGGCTTTTCTCTTCCAAGACTGAATGCATCTCTGTTGTATATATCTGCTCCAAAATTATTTTCCATGATTGGTGATTGAAGGTATGAATTTTCATTCTCAATCATATTTCCAAATTTATATGCACTTTGACTCATTTGATGATTTTTTGAGTTTATTTCATACTGAGACATATTATTTTTATTCATATCTTCATTATCTTCTAATTGATGTAAATCTAATGAATGGAAAATTAGCATTGGCTCTAATATGTTTTGGGATCCTAATGAGCCGTAGAGTTCTATGTACACATTTTTCACCAACTCATCTGGTGAAAATATTATTGCAGAAGTATTATTATCAATGATTTCAGTAGTAAATTTTACTCTTCTTTCCATTAATTCGGGAGAATTGAATGTTCTCTCATGGTATGGGGAGACGTTACTTGAACGAATTTGTAAATTATGCAGGTTTAAATTGGATGATCTTGATATTATTGGTGACGACGGCATCCGTCTATGACTAGAATATATATTATTAAATTTTCCATTAGTTTGACTGTTAACACTGCTATTGTTGCTATTGCCGGTGCTATTAGTGCTATTTATATTATTATTAGGTATTTGAATATTGGTATCCGTTTTATCATCCTCATTAGTTTTCTTCAAATCATATGGGCTCAATGGTCGGCTCTTATTTCCTGTAGGAGTGACACTTTTATTGATTATGGCATCTTTCTGCAATGGCAATATATTATTCTCCAAATTATTGTATCTCAAATCGATATCAATTACACCTAAAGATATAGTCGTGTTGTCATTATACGATGCCCATTTCAACGTTTTCAATTTCTGGAAAATTTTACTCTTCAAATCATCAATTGTATCAGATTCTGTAAACGTTATTGTAGTGGGTTGATTGTAATTAATATCATCTTTCCTATTATCAATTTTAACCCATATTTTCCAACCCATCACGGAGTTAAACGGTATTGTACTAAAATTAACTGGGGAAAGTGGGTTTGCTTTCCCAAACATATCCCCTTGCATCTCTCCTCAATAACTTATGTCTGTCTAAAAATTGAAGAAGATAACAATTACAAAGGAAACTTTTGTTCTATACTCTTAATCCAAACTTAAAAAGACAAATAAAGTATATTAGAATGTATCTCAACAAACAGGATAAATTGCTTCTCTCAATGTTTCAATATTGGTAGATTGAATAACTTCTCTTATCTATATATGTATATTTACCACAACAGGAATAATATTATCGTGTAAATGTCAAAAAGTTCACTTTAACCAAAAATTCTTCACTCTTTTATGTATACTATTCCACACAAAAAGAGAACACAATCCAAAACTAAAATCTTAATTAAATATCCAACTTAATATACACATATATGTTCATAAATGAGTATCTTATTATCAATTGAAACAATATAAATTAGAGTTTGTCAATTGTTACTATCAAATTCACACATCCTTTTTTTAAAATTGCTTTCGAATTTCGAGAACGAAGTTTAAATTTGCAATTTTAAATATCGTGAACGATGAGGCAACCAGGTCTTTAAACTTTATTTTGAATAAGAGTTTGATCATTGTCTTCCATTTTTCAATTGATATTTGATCAATTGTTGGTCTCATTGGCAGAGTAATTTAATTAGTGACTGAATGGGGGGTTTAGTTTTAAAGTGAAGAAGAAAACTAGGTCGAGGTTGATTCAATACAGGAACACACACAGAATTTTATATTCGATAAGAATACCATAGTGCCAGATCATAATTAACAAAGAATGGAATCTGTTGACCAAAATGTTTCTGACACAATTCTCTCTAAGGATGAACTAGGTAGATACATATTGCAATATTTGTTATCTTGTAAAGGTGTTTGCCATGAAACTTACTTATTAATCGTGCTGATGAAGTTACACATTCGTGGTGAAGGAAATCAATTGGAATTTTATGAGATGAATACAAATGAAATGAAAGAAGAATTGAATTCTATTATTGAAAATGTAAATGTCAAATTGGATAAGATTAAATACAAGATCATTAAAGTGAGTCACCCGTTAGGTAAACATAATGTGTCAAAAGCTGTTAATGCAAATATTGAGAACTTATTAGTGAGGTTGAATGACAATGTGTCAGTGGATGATAATATGATATCAAAGGATATAATAATGGAATTTGTAAGAAATTTACAGGATAGTAATAAATACTATATTTACATTAATCTAGAGTCGGACAAGGAGACTGAATTAGCGACAAGTTACACTTTGAAAGAGATCGAGTGTATGAAAACACTAATTAAATTAATCATGAAAAATTCTAATAAAGCCAAAGAACTCAATTCATCAATCAGATCGAATACAGTCGTGAAAGAGATAAATGATGTATTGATCAGGTTTCAAAGAGATAGTGGTGAGAATGTTGGTGATGAAAATGTTGATGAAGAATCGTTTTCCCCAACATGGAGTTCATACATAACGTACACTGTAGGGTCAACGGAGGCTTCAAATAATACGGTCATCACATCATCTGAGTCACAATCTTTTCTTAACAAGCTTTGTGACGACAAGTGGTTCTACAGGGTTCAGTCAGGTCGATACGGAATTGACATAAAATGCATTTTTGAACTACAAGAGTATCTGAAAGACACCTACGATCTGAGACCATGTTCTGTTTGTAAACAGATTGTGTTACAAGGTGTTCTTTGTAATGAGAACCTTAGATTAGTATCAAATCAAGAGATCGCCAATAAGTGTAATGTTTGGCATATCAATTGTTTCCAACATTACATCACGCATATAAGCCAACAATGTGAAGATTGTGGTAATAATCTAATAGAAAATTCTACTTACATAATATAACATTAAAAAATAGATTCGAAAAGTTCGACATCAAATATAGAAAACAACAAAATAATGATAAAGAATAATCTATTATAATCAGTATATATATTTACAAGTCGTTATCCTATTCCTCTAATTCATTATTCTTATTCTTTAACAACCATTTGAAAAGAAACATCTAACCTACACAAACTCTGTTGGAAGGGTTTGGGGGGGGGGTGAGGGGGTGGCAGAGGAGGTCCTCTGTGTGTATATATTTAATGCATTTTGGATATTTAGTTTATTTTCTTACACCTTTCTTCTCTATGAAATCTTTAGCTTCATTAATTTTTGTTGCAATGTAAGGGGACCCACCTTTATCAGGATGGTTAGCCAACATAATTTTTCTATGTACATCTTTCAAATTTTTCTTATTCAAATTCGATTCTTTAATGTTCAGAATCTGCAAAGCTTCCTTCATGTTCATTTTACCATCGAATCCACCTTTCAAAAATTGATTAGCAACTTTACCACCGTTCATTTTAATCTTGACAGATTTATAAGTACCTGCAACGGCATACAATGCAAAAAACCCACCAACACTGCTCAAGAACGGATGATCACCCATGTAATTAATAACATTATCAAAATATAAATCCATTCCACTCTTTTGAGGGACATTCAAAGCACTCGAATCCAAAGTTTGTTCAGTTTCAGACATATCCCAATCTTGTATAATTTAAATGTGCGTTTGTTCTTATTAAGGTGTACCCTTTATATATATAAGTATATCCTCTCTTCTGCTTTAAAGAGTCCCAATGCAGACACCAATCACAGGCAAACCAAATAAAACCAATTAAAAACAATAATTAATTCAATGATTGCAGAACAAAGACATTAGATGTCATCCTTTTTCTACAGATCATTCGAACAATTTAAGTAAGCAAGGGAGCCAGAGAGAGAGAGAGAATCAATCAATCAGTCTTTAAAGTTTGTTTTTGGCTCTTCAGTTCTTCGAATTCTTAAAATTTTTTTTCAAAAATTTTTTTGAAATTTCAAAAAAAAATTTCAAAAAAATTTTCAAGAGCTCATCTCATCTCATCTCATCAAGATGATAATAATAATGAAGTTAATGTTTTATGTTTTATGTTTACTTTAGAGTTAAAAAGGTATATAGTGTATATATATTTGTGTTATTTGGTGTGTTTAAGTTTGTTCTTTCAAAGAGACTCATGCGAGAGGAAGTGAACTAGAGAGACTTGAGAAGGGAGACAACCGATAATATTATACAACTAGTGTATTGTGTGTGTTTTTTTTTTGTTTTTAACTTTTTCGATACTTTGATCCAGTGAATATAATAGAATATCATAAATAAGTCAAGATGAGAATTTATCAATGCCACTTTTGTTCTTCTCCTGTGTACCCAGGTCACGGTATTATGTTTGTTCGTAACGATGCCAAGGAATTCAGATTCTGTCGTTCCAAATGTCATAAGAATTTTAAACAACGTCGTAATCCTCGTAAATTGAAATGGACAAAGGCTTTCAGAAAGGCTGCTGGTAAGGAATTGGCGGTCGATTCTACTTTGACTTTTGCCCAAAGAAGAAACGTTCCTGTCAGATACAACAGAGAGTTGGTTGCCACTACTTTGAAGGCTATGGCTAGAATAGAAGAAATCAGACAGAAACGTGAAAGAGCATTCTACAAGAACAGAATGAAGGGTAATAAGGAAAGAGACTTCATGAGAGACATGAAGTTGGTCGAATCGAACCCAGAATTATTAAGAATGAGAGAAGTCGAAATTGCCAATAGACTAGCTAAGGAAGAAGAAAGAGCTGCAATGAGTAGTGAGGAAGAAGAAGAAGAAGAAGAAGAGGAAGATATGGAAATCGATTCTGAACAAGAAGAAGAAGAAGTAAGAGAAAAGCAAAAGATTTTATTGAAGAATAAAAAGAGAAATTCAAAGAAGATTGCATTCTAAACCAAAACAAATATAAAAATTATTGCCCTTTAATTATCACAATATTAAAATAACAACTTTTTAAAATTAACAAATAATAATACTCTCATAGGGTTATAAACTCAACGGTATCATAAACACAAACATCATACATTATTCGATATACAAATAAATAAAGAAATTAATCATTTTTGTACATTATATAGGATATATAGGATATATATATATATATATATCTATTTTAAAACAAACCATTAAAATAATCTTTGTCATGTATTAATATCTAACATACCTAGATACTTGATAAATAATCCAAAGCCATCCCTTCAATGGAATTCCAAGATTACTCCCTCTATTAGCAGTTATTAGATAATGATATGAATTCTTTTCCTTGGGGACTTGAAAGAAATTGTTTGAAAGTAGCAATTTCTTTAATTGAGAGGCTTTTAATGTCTAGAATCTCAATAACATAAGGTATCGAATCACTTTCACCATTTCGATACCAAACTGCAACATTCATATCCACAGGATCAAATAGTTCCACAATCGGTTCTTCTGTATTAAAGGTATCATTAAATAATTGTTCACCCATGTTAAATTTCATTGATATATCTGTCGATTTTAGATTAAAATCTGGCAAAGTTTTCATAACAAATACCTTGGAGAATACATTGTCATTAACAGTAACATCATAATCTACTAATTGAGCCAGAACTCTCATTCGAATTGGTTCAAAAAATCCATCTTTCTGCAATAATTCATTGATATATCTGCTCACATCGTTCAAATCGTAATATATACAAGCCATTATCAGTACGAAGCGCCATAAACTAAAATTGTAAAGTAATGAGGAGAATTAACAAAGAACCATTATCAATAAAAGCTTGATCCACGTTTACAATTAACAAGTGCCGTTACCTCTTTATCGAAGAGATAGTCTCTTCTAGCCAATATCGATTCTTAAAATTACCCATGCAACAGAAGAGATGATTCAACAATCATTTGATATAAGACATCTCCAACCAAAAAAAAAAGAGAATTCAAAATAGCAAGGATTCAATAAGAACATAAACTTTGAATACAGTTGCATGTTCTGATGAAGTCATGAGAGAGTGCTCATACCAAAGAACCATATGAGTGAGAAGAAGGAAGACCTCTTAGAGAGAGAGAGCCAAAAAAAAAAATTCGACAACTGCAGGATTCGAACCTGCGCGGGCAAAGCCCAAAAGATTTCTAATCTTTCGCCTTAACCACTCGGCCAAGTTGCCTTATATAATTGTGTCCTGTTGTGAAAATGTTCTGATTAAGTCTGATTTGTTAGTGTATTGCTGACACTAACCTGAAATATTATGATAGTGTTGTTACGATAAGTCAGAGTTGAAGCACGTGAGTCGGATCTTGTTATCCCTGATATGTATTCAAATTAAGCTTGTCTTCTTCTTACTATATGTAATATAGAATAGCATTTAGATTACAAAAGTTATTTGATCTAATCATGAAATATCGAAGTATAAATACTTCATATATTTCATGATAATTCTTTATCTGATATCGAGTTCCATGATGTTCTAGATAAAGCCTAAGACAAATCGGCTTGCGTTTGTCTTACAACAGCTCTGTTAAGAGTCATATGCTAAAAGGAGGTATGATATAAATAGAAAAAACATCCCAATTGGGGAAGAATAGTCAACAAAATACATCAATGATATACCCAAATATAATTTAGTAAATATACTATTTAATAGTTTGAAATAGGCAAAAATGAGGGGATGTACATACCTTATTTATTTCACAAACTTGTTTTGTAGGATAAACCACAATTTAGTAAGAGTGTTGAGAAGGTGCCCGCTTAGTTAGCAATATACTAACTTCCAATTAATTGGTTCTGAGTATCTAGACTATGCCTATAATTTTCAAATATGCATATTTCATTATCATCTTAACTCACCGAACGGTTCTACTTGCATTTCCTTATACCAATTCACTACTGCCACCACCGCAACTACTGCCACCACCGCAACTACTGCCACCACCGCAACTACTGCCACCACCGCAACTACTGCCACCACCGCAACTACTGCCACCACTACCACCACCACCACAACTCAAGTTTATGGTTTTGAACAATTTATTACAGTTCGATATATTATTCAGTCAAACGTCAAAACCTTCTAAAATCATAAGCTCATCGCTCTTTCTAGAATCCAAAATTGAAAAATCACAGCATGAATTGAGAATGAAATATATAAATAATGAATTGTTAAAAGAAAGACAGCGATATTTTAGTACAACTATAAAATCAACAGAAGTTTAAGTAGATACTGCCATATCACATAATGAAATTAGGCATCATTCCTTACCAGAAAGACACTGACTTTGTTTACAATGATTCTAAACAAAGTTCGAGACCACAATTGCCAGTATTCGATAATACGCACAAGCTAGAAATTGATGGTGAAGAAGTTCAATTTGTGAAACCTGAGGATATACCTTTAAATAGACGACATTTTGTGTATAGACCTTGTGCCCCAAATCCTATGTTCACTGAATTAGGTTACACATGTACAGAATATCCATATGCTAGTGCAGGCTTTAATTTGATGGATAGATCTGATGGGGTCTGCCTGAAAGCAGATTCAAATGATACAGTTGGAGTTAGTGAAGGGGAAGGCTGGAGAACCAGCAGGTCGGATGTATGCATTAAGGAAGGTGTTTGCTATTGGGAAGTCGAAGTTTACAGAGGTGGTCTGGATACATCGCCATTAGGACAAAACAGCAGCGATCCAACTAATGAAGGGTTCGGTGAAGAAGATAAGATGCGTTATAAACAGCGTAGAAGAGATTTAATCAATACTACATCTCATTTAAGGTTTGGAGTCAGTCGAAGAGAAGCTAGTTTGGAATCTCCTATAGGTGTTGATTGGTACGGGTATGGTGTGAGAGATATATCTTTTGAATCTATCCATGAGGGTAAAATTATGCAAATTTTAACTGAAACAAACGAATTGAAACCAAATGATAGGATAGGTTTTTTATTAAAGCTTCCACCAATGAAGGATCAAATAAAACAAGCAGAAGCATACACTGCTAGTAAGATTGATAAATTATTAATGGGGAACAATAATAATCACAATGATAAAAGTTTTGAATTTGAGAACAATTCAAATCAAAGGAAGAAATCTAAAAATACTGTTGCCATTAATGATTTTGAGAGAGCTTTGTTAGAAGATATAGATCAAACAAATGTAATTAGAGATAAAATTCCAATTCGTTATAAAAATCAATTATTTTTTGAATCAACAGATTATGTCAAGACTACAAAACCTGAATATTACTCTTCCATAGAATCTGATAAAGAAGTTAAAGAAGGTTATATTTTAGAAAACTCATCATTAGCTATATATCTAAATGGTAAGTTTCTTGGTAATGCTTTTACAAATTTAAAACCTTTCCTTCCACCATTTAGTGAATTACAATATAATGAAAAGTTTTATTTTGGATATTGGCAAAATGGTGATATTATAAATGAAGAACAAAATAATATGAACCATAAGGATGAATTTAAAAATGTGAATAAATCACAAAATAAAAGAGGATTAATTTTAAGAAATAAATATGTTAATAATAATAGCTTAGGATATTATCCAACAATAAGTTGTTTTAATGGAGGAACAGCCAAAATCATCACAAAAAAAGAAGACTTAAAATATTATGAACAATTAAAGGATGAGAAGATAAATACATTAGATTCATTGCTCATCGATCAAATAGTAGAAGATATCGTATGGGATATAATCGATGAAGTAGAAGAATGCTCAACTAAATGAAGGGGGGGACATCTTTTCATAAGAAAAGTACGATCTATCCCCGATGGATAGACCAATTCATCCATAGTAAAAACACTAATAAAATTACCAAATAGTTATATATTATCTTCTTGATTATAATCTAATATATATATATACTATCAATAGATGATTTATATAGTTCAAAGCATAAGCCTTTATTCCAAGACAACATTCCTTCCCAATGAATTCATTAATATGGTAACCCGGGTTCATATTGTTACCGTTGAATACCCTTTTTTCAAATATACATTCCGAACAAACAGATAACTAACTATATATAAAAGGATCATCATAAAACAAATTTAAGTTAATCTTTTTTTACTAGCCTTAATATATATATATTGATATTCTGATAGTATTCTGATAAGGTTTCCCAGTATTAAGTCAATAATTTTATTCGATTGCTTAAAGTGATTTTTAGTTTGAAAACGTACAAATATATAAAAAAAAAAACAATATTAAGCAACAATCAAGAAAATCGGTCTGTATCAGGTAATATTTGGATACATAAAATAAGGTTATTGTAGTAATACACTGACTGAATAAAACAGAAAGAGTAATTGGTATTTGAAACAATAGAGATTTTAATAGTATATATTATTTGGTGTGTTCATTTTTCCTTTTTTTTTTTTTTTGAAGAAGATGTCGAATGCTGAACATGACAAGAGTAATGAGAATGTTAATAATGATATAATAGTAAAAGGAAATAGAGAGGAATCGCAGTATTTGCTGGATATAATTGTTTCTGACCCTCAAAAGCAAAACTCAGAGAGTGGATCGTCGTCATATGTTACGTATCAAGTCTCTACGAAAACCAACAGGCCATCGTACGTGAAGAGTTATGGATCATCTGAGAGTCGAGAAGATTCACAAGGTGGTGAGGATCGGGAAGGTTCGAGTGAAAAGAATGAGATTTTAGTTGTAGTTCATAGGAGATTTAGTGATTTCGAGTTGCTTTACAACATTTTATTAAACGATTATCCAACATGCATAGTACCACCGTTACCCAATAAGAAAATATTTCAATATATAGCTGGAGATCGTTTCAGTAATAGTTTTACGCAGAAAAGGTGTCACAGCCTTCAAAATTTTTTGAGAAGAATATCAAAGCATCCCATGTTAAGCCAGTCGAACATGTTAGAGTTTTTTTTGATTAGCAACGATTGGGAAGTATACAAGAAGAAGCTGAACGGGAATTTCAGCAATGTGCTCCATAACAACAATAAAGAAGAGATGACAGAGGTGATAATGAATGTGTTTAAATCTGTGCATACTCAGAACGAGGTATTTGTCGAGATCAAGAAGAATACCGAGAAGTTTGAGAACAACATATTCAAGATCGACAAGACAGTCTCGAAGCTTGTGAAGAAACAAGAGTTAATAATTGATGACTACTTCAAATTGCACTCCAATTTTGCGGACATGCAAGAGTTGTTAACTAACGAGGCGAGTGATACTTTACCAGAACGGATCAAGACCTTCAACAACGGTATAATCAACCTTTCGTACAGCCTGAACGATTTGAACAAGTTCTATTCATTTGAGTTTCTTACGGATATGAAGAATCTGGAACAGTATATCAATAGTTTGAAAGGGTTAATAAAACTTAAGGACCAAAAGCAGATCGACTATGAGGATCTGACGGAGTACCTGACGAAATCGCTGAGTGACCGAGACAGTCTCATGCAGACGTACCCTTATTACAATAATCATAATCATAACCATAATAATAGTCGGGGTAGTAGCGTTGAGGCGACAACAACAACAACAACAGCAGCAGCAACATCAACAGCAGGTGGCACCACCACAGCAACGATGACGACTGCTACTGGAGCGGGTGCTACGGGAGGATACTCTACAAACGGACCTAACAACAGCGACCACACACACGCATTTACGAATGGATCATCTGGAAGTGGTGGCAAGAGCAGAGGAAAATACCTTTTATCAACGACAAACAATTTCATTACGAACAAATTAGAAGAGATTGCTGGATACAATCAAGATCAAATCAAGCGAGACAAATTAAAGAGTCTTGACACGAAGATCGAGAGCCTAACGAATGAAGTGAAAACGAGTAAGATAATAACAGAAGAGTTCGAAAAAGAATGTCTTGAAGAGATTAAATTGTTTGAAAAAATTAAAAACAATGAATTAAAAGAATCATTAAACAATCTAATCGATCACAATATAAAATTTTACGAAGATATGTATAAGACATGGAGTGAGATCAACAATACACTTACATAACAATACACAATTATATTAAAAGAATAAATAAGAATATAAGAATTATAAGAATTATAAGAATATAAATTCTATTTTGTGTCGTTTCCAAAAAGAGACGACGCCATCCCCTTTATTTTCCAACAAGGTTACCCCACCACTCACCCACCCCTTCAAAAAAATTGTAACGAAACAGTTACCCGACCACTATTACCCGCCCCTTCTAGAAGCCGCCGGAAGCCGCCGACCATAAAACCCACACACCATACTGCAATTTTAACCGCTGAGCTGTCCAATTCGATACTGCCTGTTGGTGCGGTGTGTGGGTGTTGTATAGTGGAGACATCACTATCCACGACTAGGTGTCTCTATAAAAAAATTTTCGTTTCTGGTCGCGCGGAGTTGCCACAGAGTTTTCAGAGTGTGGTGGGTTCCAATGATGGTCACGTGGCGATGGGAATTCGAAAATCGAGTGGCAAAAAATTTAAAATTAACAACGAAATGGAAATAGAAACTTCGAGATGTTGGAATTTATCATGTAATCTAATTTGGACTTTAATGGGTTTAATATATATAAATGTATATGCTCTTTCAGATTCTTATTTAAAGGGACTCTCTATTTGCACTACTCTACGCTACAGTACTCTCTCAATCATACTCCTCTGCCACTACAACAAGTATACACAATAATGTTTGCTAACAAGGTCGGTAAGCAATGGTTTGTGCCATTGACTGTTATTTTGTACACGCTACTACTATTGGTCATTCCTGTCAACAAGAGTAACCTCGTCCAGGCCGATGACTCCAACAACTACGGTACCGTCATTGGTATCGATTTGGGTACCACGTACTCCTGTGTCGCCGTCATGAAGAACGGTAAGACAGAAATCCTTGCCAACGAGCAAGGTAACAGAATCACTCCTTCTTACGTCGCCTTCACCGACTCCGAAAGACTGATCGGTGATGCCGCCAAGAACCAAGTCGCTTCCAACCCTTCTAACACCATCTTCGACATCAAGAGACTGATCGGTATGAAGTTCGATGACAGATCTGTCCAAAAGGATATTAAACACTTGCCATTCGACGTCATTAACCAAGGTGGTAAGCCAGTCGTCCAAGTCACCGTCAAGGGTGAAAAGAAAATCTTCACCGCTGAAGAAGTATCAGGTATGATCTTGGGTAAGATGAAACAAATCGCCGAAGACTACTTGGGTACTAAAGTCACCCACGCCGTCGTCACCGTCCCAGCCTACTTCAACGATGCCCAAAGACAAGCAACTAAGGATGCTGGTACCATCGCTGGTTTGAATGTCTTGAGAATCGTCAATGAACCAACCGCCGCTGCTATCGCTTACGGTCTAGACAAGACTGATGATGAACACCAAATTATCGTCTACGATTTAGGTGGTGGTACTTTTGATGTCTCCTTATTATCTATTGAAAATGGTGTTTTCGAAGTTCAAGCTACCGCTGGTGACACCCATTTAGGTGGTGAAGATTTTGACTACAAGATCGTAAGACAATTGATTAAATCTTTCAAGAAGAAGCACGGTATCGACGTCTCAGACAACAACAAGGCTTTGGCCAAATTGAAGAGAGAAGCAGAAAAGGCTAAGAGAGCATTATCTTCTCAAATGTCTACTAGAATTGAAATCGACTCTTTCGTCGACGGTATTGATTTAAGTGAAACTTTGACCAGAGCTAAATTCGAAGAAATGAACATGGACTTATTCAAAAAGACATTGAAACCTGTCGAAAAGGTCTTAGCTGATGCCGGTTTAGACAAGAAGGACATTGATGACATCGTCTTAGTCGGTGGTTCTACTAGAATTCCAAAGGTGCAACAATTATTAGAATCTTTCTTCAACGGTAAGAAGGCTTCCAAGGGTATTAACCCAGATGAAGCTGTCGCTTACGGTGCTGCTGTTCAAGCTGGTATCTTATCTGGTGAAGAAGGTGTCGATGACATTGTCTTATTGGATGTCAATGCTTTAACTTTAGGTATTGAAACTGCTGGTGGTGTCATGACCCCATTGATCAAGAGAAACACTGCTATCCCAACCAAGAAGTCTCAAATTTTCACAACTGCTGCTGACAACCAACCAACTGTCACCATTCAAATCTTCGAAGGTGAAAGAGCTATGTGTAAGGACAACAACTTATTAGGTAGATTCGAATTAACTGGTATCCCACCTGCTCCAAGAGGTGTTCCACAAATTGAAGTTACTTTCGCTCTAGATGCTAATGGTATTTTACAAGTTACTGCTACTGATAAAGGTACTGGTAAGACCGAATCCATTACTATCTCTAACGATGAAGGTAGATTATCTAAGGAGGATATTGAAAGAATGGTTGACGATGCTGAAAAGTTTGCCTCCGAAGATGCTGTCATTAAGGAAAAGATTGAATCTAGAAACAAATTAGAAAACTACGCTCACAATTTAAAGAACTCTGTTGACGGTGAATTAGCCGACAAGATTTCCGAAGAAGACAAAGAAACCATTTTAGATGCCGTCAGTGACGCCCTTGACTGGTTAGATGACAACTTCGATTCCGCTATGGCTGAAGAATTTGATGAAAAATATGAAGCTTTATCCAAGGTTGCATACCCAATCACTTCTAAATTATACCAAGGTGGTGCTGGTGCCGATGCAGGCGCTGGTTCTTCCGGCTCAGATGAATATGCTGATGAATTTGATGATGAAGATGATGATGGTGATTACTTCGAACATGACGAATTGTAATCTATATAGGATCATTATTTCACATACTGAACTTTAGCTTCCTATATTTTACACGTGCGTTTTAATTTCGAACATTATAACAAGTAACCCAATACTTTATATCTGTGGACTCAAAGTAAGAATAAAATTATATTAAAATTTAAAATCATTACTCCATTATATAATATTCATACTTGTGAGCATAATTAATTGGTAAATAAGTAAATAGATCGTTATTCATAGTTTATGTATTTCGAATAAAAAATATAAAATAATAAAAATAAAATATTACAAGTTTTAAGCTTTATCGATTACCAGTTATTGATGTTCCCATAAGTTAGTTACATAGATCTTTAGTTGACATACCAGACTTTTCTCTAAGTTCTTACATATACAAGCTCATAATCAACATCTTCTTGGTGTTCAGATAATGTGATCACATCTCCACTCTTTAATTCAACGTACCTGGCAGAAGGAAGTCGTATACCATTCAAAATAGTCCCATTTGATGACTCCAAATCCATTATATAACATTTAACTATGCCTTGTACCAAACGATGCTGTATAACACAATGCTGTTTTGAACATGTTTCCTCACGAATACCAATATCAGCCACTTTGACTTCTTTATCAGCTTCTTCCATATCAGTAGTAACTTCTCTTTCCATAAATCTTCCAATGATAAATCTACTCTTCTCCGTTAGATCGCATTCAATAACTGGTTTCTCTACACCTTTTTCGTAAACTACTAATTTTTCGAGGTATCGATCCTCCAGATCAACTTTGTCTTTCTTCCACAACAATTCCAAGCTTATGGCATCATCTGGTTCAACATGTTTCAGTTGGATCCCTTTCAAATTATTGGATTCTAATTCTAACAGCCCTGAGGGTTCAAAAATGGGTAGTATCTTCTTCTTGAAACCTTCAAACCTGCTTACTCTTTGTCGTTTACTGTCACCACTCTTTGACACCTCTGGAGACCCTCCATTATTGTACCGTTCATTCTTTCTATAACGATATCTATTATAATTTCCAGAACCTCTAAAAGTACTATTTGCTCTTTGGTACATGATCTTATGAACTTTTTCTCAACTCATTCAAGGGCTTAAGGTACTACAAACAACTTGAATCTGCTCAAATGTTTCAAATAATCTTTCACCAGAAAACCCAAACAACTAACAAACAAATAACAAGAATATCATGTAAAACAACCTTTTCAACAAATTCAAAACAATACGAGTAACTTTGTGAATTTGTTGTCCCTTTTATCATTGATATGCTTGCTCCATCCATCACCTTTAAAATCTTGAAGACATTATTCTTACCATCATACAAAACGAGAAAGGGCATCGCTAAAAATTTTTCAGAGTGAAAAATTCGATGCTCATCGCAAACATAGTTACTCAGTAATCTTGTTGAGATTGGTAAAATAAACCTTCAATCACTAGTATATATAAAGACACTTCGTGGTGCATTCATATTATTCTTTCACTTAACAAATTTCGAAGTTAAAGCTTTCATTTATGGATTTTTGAAACTGTTGCAAAAGCATCCCAGGTTGACAATAAAATTATAATGGCTAGAAAACAAAAATTGACAACTTCCCAACGTAAAGATTTGCGTAAGAAGGAAGATGAATATATAAAAGAATTGCAAGAAAAGATTCAAGAATATGATCCTAAAGTGAGTAAAGCAAAATTTTTCAAGGATCTACCTATTAGCTCTGCAACTCTTAAAGGTCTAAATGAGGCTGCGTTTGTTAAGGTGACAGAGATTCAAAGAGATTCGATCCCAGTCTCATTGAAAGGTTTTGACATTCTTGGTGCAGCCAAGACTGGTTCAGGTAAGACTCTTGCTTTCCTGATCCCTGTGCTAGAGAAATTATACCGTGAAAAATGGACCGAATTTGATGGATTAGGTGCTTTGATCATTTCACCAACAAGAGAACTAGCTATGCAAATTTACGAAGTTCTAACAAAAATCGGTACCCATACATCATTTTCTGCTGGTTTAGTTATTGGTGGTAAAGATGTTAAGTTTGAATCTGCTAGAATCTCAAAAATTAATATTTTAATTGGTACTCCAGGTAGAATTCTACAGCACATGGACCAAGCCGTTGGATTAAACACTTCTAATTTACAAATGCTTGTATTAGATGAAGCTGATAGATGTCTGGATATGGGTTTTCAAAGGACATTGGATGCTATTGTAAACAATTTACCACCAACAAGACAGACTTTACTATTCTCTGCCACACAATCTCAATCTTTGGCTGATCTAGCAAGACTATCTTTAACAGATTATAAGACAGTTGGAACCCAAGAAGTACAAAATGCTAAAAATGGTACTGTTGCAAGTACACCTGAAACTTTACAACAATCATACATCACTGTAGAATTACCAGATAAGCTTGACATCTTATATAGTTTCATTAAATCGCATTTAAAATCTAAGATGATTGTGTTTTTGTCAAGTTCCAAACAAGTCCATTTTGTATATGAAACTTTTAGAAAAATGCAACCAGGTATCTCCCTAATGCACTTGCACGGTAGACAGAAGCAAAAGGCTAGAACAGAAACATTAGATAAGTTTAGCAGAGCTCAACAAGTGTGTCTATTTGCAACCGATGTAGTTGCCAGAGGTATTGATTTTCCTTCTGTCGATTGGGTTGTTCAAGTTGATTGCCCTGAAGATGTAGACACATATATTCATAGAGTTGGTAGATCTGCTCGTTATGGTAAACAAGGTAAGTCGCTGATAATGTTAACACCTCAAGAGCAAAATATATTCTTAAAGAGATTAGAAGCTAGAAAAATTGAACCAAACAAATTGAACATTAAAGCATCCAAAAAGAAGTCTATTAAACCACAATTGCAATCATTATTATTCAAGGACCCTGAATTGAAATATTTAGGTCAAAAAGCCTTTATTTCTTATGTTCGTTCTATATATATACAAAAGGATAAAGATGTATTTAAATTTGATGAATTACCCACTGAGGAATTTGCCGCATCATTAGGTCTACCTGGTGCTCCAAAGATTAAAATGAAGGGAATGAAATCCGTAGAACAGTCAAAATTATTAAAAAATGCATCCAGATCATTATTATCATTATCAAAGACTAACGATGATGGTGAGGTAGAAAAGAAAGATAATGGTGAAGAAGTTAGAACTAAATACGACAAAATGTTTGAACGTAAAAATCAAACAGTTTTAAGTGAGCATTATTTGAATATTACAAAGGCTCAAGCCAATGAAGATGAAGACGATGATTTTATGTCCCTAAAACGTACCGACCACGAATTGAAAGAAGAGGATCTTCCAGAATTAACCTTGCCAACTTCCAGAAGAGGACAAAAGAGAGCACTTTCCAAGAAAGCCTCTCTATCTACTAAAGGTAATGCCACTAAGATTGTTTTCGACGATGAGGGTGAAGCTCATCCAGTTTATGAGTTACAAGGTGAGGCTGATTTCGAAAAAGATGGTAGTGCAGAAGCTCAAAAGAAAGAATTTATCGATAGAGAACAAAAAGTTTTGAAAGATGTCGATATAGAGGATAAACAAGTTGCCAAGGAGAAGAAACAAGAAAAAAAGAGAAAGAGACTTGAAAACATGAGAAAAGAAATGGAAGCTGCTTACGATGAAGAGTATGGTAGTGATGAAGAAACTGTAGCTTATCTAGGTACAGGTAACTTGAGCGAGGATATTGAGAATGATTACAGTTCCGAAGAAGAAGATCGTCAAACAAAGAAGTCTAGATTCTCCAGAGGAGAAAATTCCTCTGACGAAGAAGACAATGACAATGGTGTTATTGAGATTGAAGAACCTCAAACATTAGAAGATCTAGAATCTTTAACAGCTAGATTGATCGACTAATTTGCATAGATATTATATTGAAATTTAGATATACTTACAGCACAAATAATAGAATAAGTTTAATATTGTCAGAAATTTTCATAAGATGTAATAATAAATATACTGTTTATCAATTATATAAAATAATTATGTATTTTCACAATAACTCTTTCAGTATTTTCGTAACTGATCATTGCTTATTAGCTTCTAATAACAGATTATTCTGCCCGAAATGGGTCTGTAAGTAATCGGTTCAATTCAACAAACTTGAAACACTTAGTAGAATAATAGAGTAAGGTTGGAGATACATTACAAAGAAATAGATATTTATCCAACCAGCAATTGTGACGTCGGTGCTCATCTGTCACCATCTGTAGAGTCGCAGTTGACATATGACAATCAGTCACGTGATGCGATTAAGGCTTACAAAATTTTTCAGTGAGAAGTTAAGAGCCAATGCATTTAAAGAATGAGATTAGATGAGTAACTAACAATTGTATATGTATTAAGGTAATTGTGGTCAATTCGTACACAAAACTGATCAACGTTTGACTAGCAATTTACAATAGAGAAGCATAACCTGTTATGGTCAGTTTTTTTTTGTGAATCATTTACTTTCTGATAGGAAATTTATAGACTCACGGGAAATAATTTATACATATTTCACCAAATCAAGGCTTCAATATATCTTCAGCAATAAAGATATCATCAAAATTAACATCATGGCCACAAAAGTTGAGACTCAGCTGTCTCTATCGAGGCCGTATCTAACGAGATTAGAGCTACAGGAGGCTCAACGTAATACAATATCAGATATGCGCATGTACCTTCAAAGAAAGAACTTAATATTTGCATTTTTCAGTGACCTATGTGTGCATTTTCAACTACCTAGAAAGACATTAGAGACTGCAATGTATTATTATCAAAGGTATTATGTATTCAGTAAATTCGAGAGTGAACTTTGCCATACTGTAGCCACAAGTTGCTTTCTGTTGAGTTGTAAGCAGGTTGAAACTTTTAAGAAAGCTAACGAAATTTGCATCATGTCATTTAAACTACGGAATATGAATAATTACAAACAGGATTCTATTGAAGTGTTTAAGAAAAGGCTATTTCAGATTGAGATAAGGATCCTGGAATCATGTGGGTTTGATTATAGGATCAACAACCGTGTGCATATCGATGAATACATAATTAAATTAGGGAAAACGTTGAAGTTAGATCATGATACATGTTGTTTAGCTTGGCTTATAGCTTACGATGCCATTAAATTAAATATATTACTAATTGTACCCCAACATCCAATTGCATTGGGGGTTTTAAGAATTGCATGTGAATTACTTGGGAAGAAGGAGATGAAGGATTTGATAAATTTTAGTGATTTCCATACAGATGTCCATTCTGTTGATGAAGCTTATTTCGCCATTATAAATTATTATATTAATACATTCGACACTTGTAGTTTGAAAGATAATCAACCAACTGATCTTATACCAACTGTAACACTAGACACTTTTATCGAACTAAAAAAAAATGCTGGCAATGATAGAGGTGTTAAGGAATTAGAAGAGAAAGAGAGAAAATCTGATGCTTACCTCACAACAGCAAGAGATTTTACAGAGACAGAGAGGAGATATGTATTGGAACCCAGGTTTATATCTGATGAGAGCATGGCATTAGGAAATAAGAAGCGTAGAATTTAAATTTAATTACATATTATTAACTAATATACCAATATTCATAAGCAAATAGATAGATATTTGATAATATAAAAATTTATTCCACAATAGAAAATATACATTATCATAAGTATTCATTCAGCACTACTTGTAGCTTTTGATAGAAGATGTACATACCTATTTTTCCTTAAGGGATCTAATTTAATTAATTTATTAACGTACTCATCGGTATTATTTTCTTCATCTATACCTAATTCTCTAAAAATTTGTTCGATAACAATAAGCATCTTTAGACACCAAGTATTTTCTTTACCAGAGAAACTAATATCATCTTGGTTAATCAGAATAATATTGTCCTTCATTGTATTTACCATCTTAATGTATTCGTCTTCTAAATATACACTTTTGACTATATCATTTTTTAAGAACCATTTTATATAAATCCAAACAGATTGGTCCTCTGCGTCAGTGTACATTGCATTTGTTATATAATTGAATTCATCCTCGATAAATTTCTTTTTGTTATCGATTTCATTATTGATAAACATTTTTGGAAGTAAATTTGCCCTTTGATGCCATGCTGAGAAATTAGAGATATTATTATTAATTTTGTTTGAAGAATAGTTTAACTCTTCTTTGTTCATAGTTTCCCCTGTAATTCGTTCAATGTTGGAAATAATTATTCTTCTATAATGCCAACCATGGTAATTTCTTGCATCTAGTTCTAATAATTTACTTACAATCACCAATTCTCTTTTCCATATCGACACAGGAGAATTTGGGTAGTTATTTAATATCCAAACCCTGTGGCCCCAGATCCAGTAAACCTTGGGATATAATTTCAATTGGATCATTATAAAATTCAATTCATCTTCCCAAAATTTGGTATCTAATTTTTCTTTTAATGAGATTATACAATCTCTCCTAAAATTCCAAACAGCATTGAATTCTGGATTAATCTGTAACAACTGTTTGCATCTTTCTAAAGTTTCCAACGAATAATCTCTTGATTCCTTATAGTCTAAAATTGTTGAAGTCAGTTGTCTATAGTCTTTGATCTTCTTAGCATCCTCCATCCTTTTTTGTTTCAGCAACTCTTTATCCCATTGTTTTCTTTTCACACCATGCTGTAATAATAACGTATCAATGTTAGTACAATATTCTAAATTATCATTTCTGCTATTAAAGGAACACATTCACCAAATAATAAAGAGATGTAAAAATATAAAGACATACCATTGTTTCTTAATATAATCGACGATTATCTGTTCATGACCTTGTTCAAGAATAACCATTCAAATTATTGCCTCTTCAAATAAATGATCTGTTCTTACAAATAAAGATTCCAAATTCTTAAGCTCCAATTTTTTTTGATGGAATGAATTACTTTAAAATTTAGAGACTGTGGTCGATGAGCCGTCAAGTTTATCGATTGATGGTAAATGAATACTTTTGGAACACAACTAGAAGTGAATGATAGATCGTATTGAGTTTTGCTTCATTGATTTATAGATTGTTATAAGAATATTCAGAGGATTCACGATACAAAAGGAAGAAGTAACCACCATTTTAGTGAAGGCTGCTCGGAATTCGAGAGTGATACATATACATTGACAAGGAATATTTTATAAGAGTAAACAAGCCAATCCAGTAGACTTCCATAATGTCGCAAGCAATTTCAATCAAAGGGTCAACTAGAACTGTCTCTGAGTTCTTTGAGTATAGTATTAATTCCATTTTATACCAAAGAGGAATATACCCTTCAGAAGATTTCACTATGGTGAAGAAATACGATCTCACATTAATGAGGACTCATGACGATGAATTGAAACAGTATATTAGGAAAATATTATCTCAAGTTCATAAATGGCTGCTCAGTGGGAAATGCAACAAGTTAGTGTTGTGTATAGTAGATAGAGATGACGGCGATGTAGTAGAGAGATGGGCTTTTGATATAACACATACAGAACTGGAAAAGACAAACGATACCGATAATGAAAAATCATCTATATCTGAATTGGAAATACAAAAACAAGTCAGAGCTCTTATAAGGCAGATTACTGCAAGTGTTACATTTTTACCTGAACTGGAGAATGAGGGAAATTATACGTTTAACGTTTTAGCCTACACTGATGCAAATGCTAAAGTTCCATTAGAATGGTCTGACTCAAGTAATAAAGAAATAAAGGATGGTGAAGTGGTCCAATTTAGAAGTTTCAACACAGATTTGCATAAAATTGGTGCTCAGGTTAGTTACAAGTTCCGACAATAGTGCAAAATATTCAAACTTAAAACCTTAATCGATAAATAAATACAATGAAATATTTTCCATATTTAAAGACATCAGTAATTAATTACATTTTGATGTGTTATTATAAGTAGTATATAACCTATAAGTATTGCATACATACATACATACATATATATATAATTGGTTCTAAAAATACAGTTATAGATTCGTTACCTCATGTTTTTGCTTGCTATTGTTCTCTTCGGAGCTTTTATATGCATATCATGTTTGATGAAAGAATGCCATTTTTCATCTTGAATTCTATAAAGATTATTTTGAAAAGTTGCAAAGAGTTGTGTTTGCCAACTATAAATGAAATCGGAATTTGTGGTCAAAGTACTCTGTGCTGTTCCTGGTTCTTTACCAGTGGTATCATTTTGCGATTCTGTTTCATCTGTGTTGAGGGTGAATACATTCCAATAAGACTTCCAAAGATTTAAGTCCCATTCAGAACCTTTTAGAGAAAACGAAAAAGCCCAAACAAGTGGATTTATATTATTATTAGTTAGCCTATTATAGTTGTCACAATAATCTTCTGGAGAATTTATTGGGACCATAAGCAGTTTAATAAAATTTGAAAGTTGATCCATATTATTGGAAATATGTCTCTTCACCCTTTTAGCTGGGGTATTTTGTAATGAATCTGTTTCCATATTAGTTACTAATGAATTTAAAATATCTTTCAATAACTGGGAATCTAAATGAAGTTGTTCTCCGATAATAACCACTTTCTTAGCATCAAACTTTCTTTTAATATTCGTGGTACCACTGAAGAACGGAGGCTGTGGCTGTAAGAGCTTAATGATACAACCAACAAAACTAATACAAATAGAATCTATCAAATTATCCAAAAAATTCCAACTATAGACATCTCTATTAAAATACTTTAAAATCAATTCTATTGTAGTTTGTTTCAAAGTTTCTTTTTTAGAGGATTCCATATTATCACCAGCATCACTATTAATTACACTGTTTAATGTTAAAGTGTTCTTAAGTGTTGTCATGTATCTGCTGTAATCTTCAACCATGATATTTGACCAATCTGTATTATGAAATTCTCTCCATACATAAACTAAATCCAGAGGTAATATTCTATGTAATAGAATTCCATTACCTGATGCTAATAAAGAGCCGTAGATACTTTTAATTGGTGAGAATATATTGGCAATTTCATCTTTATTGTGAGCAATCTCTAATAGTTTTTCTTCTAATTGACTAATCGTTCTTGAACAGTAATCTGCGGTATTAATTAGAAGTAATGTGTATTTAATAGCTTCCTCCTTCTTCTTAATTTCTTCTTTATCTGGTAAAATCAATGGGGATAAAATTTTTTTTGAATATTCGTTCAACCATTTGGAGAAGAAAAGTGCTAAAGATTTTAAAATACTATCATTGACAGAACTATTTCCCTTAATCTCAGAATCATTTCCCATTAGGTCAAATGATTGTGATAAGATAGAACGGTAAATTCTGAATAAATCTGCACTTGATGGGATAACTAGAGATTGTTCGTTAAGGGTTTCTGGGATCTTATTTTCACTTAAGAAGGTTAAAAATTTTTCATTCATCATTGTATCTTGATTTTTAATCCATAATGATAGATATGGTTCAAAAGCTACCGATATTTTTTCAGCTTTAATCTTTCTTGAAAATCTTAAATCGATGTATCTTTCAAATTCCAAAGTGTCTTGTAAAGTTGTCATGAATAGATCAACAGAAGGATTCGTATCACTGAATTCTTTCTTCAGCAGTAATTTTAGATCTTTCTCTGTCCAAGCATAAAAATTTGAAGTAAGTTTGAATTGGATTTCCCAATCATCTGGAAAGAAGACACTTAAGTTTTCTTTATAATTGTTTAAAATTTTCTTGAAGAATATATAACGTCTTGATAAATTTTCTAAAGAACCAGCTTCATCATTCAATTGGAATATTTCTTTAATCTCATACAATAGTTTGTCAATGCAAAAATCTATCAGTTTTGCCTTTGAAGCATTATCCGTCTCTAATATCTCATCAATGCATTTTTTCAAATCCTCAGTGAGTGTTAATCCTAAATTTTCTGTTGCCTCTTTTGAATTTGGCTTTGTGGATAATATTTTTTTATAAATATTTATGACTTCGTTCGATATATCTGCTTTAAGGACTTTCACCAATCTCAACAGACTAATGATTTCATCTACTGATTTATAATTTTCAAAAGTATGATCAGCTAGTGAACACATGATTTTATAATTTGAGGACATCTCCAAATTAAAGGATTTATTTTGTAAACAAAGTGAACAAATGGAGTAACTTTGCATCAGTATATTCAAATTTTGTAAGAATGTCATGGAATGAGTGATGTTTTTCTTTGCATTATCCAAATGTGATATATCTTTTATCAACATTGAGATATTATCTTGAGTCTTCTTGGCAAAAACTTTTGTGTCTTCGAATTCATTAAAGACAGCATTGATATCTAAAGATTGTTCAGCTTGAACACTTTCATCGATATGAGATTTATCTTCGTCAATTTTCTGTATTAACGATTCTCTATAAGTTCTTGTGATTTTAATCAGCTCATCAATATTGTCAAGCGAATCTTTATTCGCCAGAGTATTAATTATATCGTCTACAGGGGAGTAATCAAGTGTGCTTGATATCATATCCTAGGATAATGTTTCTTTTTTAATGCAATACAGATTAGAATCTATTTTATTTTTTTAGTGTACAACAGAGAGCACACCACACAACAGAGCAAATAGGGTAAGCTTTGGAATTGCAATTTTCTTTATAGCAGTACAAAAACTTTTAAAAGGTCGACGTTGACTGATTTACCCAACTGCAATGTTTCACAATAATGGTAATAGTAAATATGCCAATAGATTCTTGCCAATAGATTCTTGCCAATAGATTCTTACCAAATATTAAACTTGGCATTTATTTATTCAACTATTTTTGATGTTGAGAGTGGAAAGATTCTTTTAAAAGCTCTCTCTTTAAAACGTGCCATGCGGTGGTGTATGGGTGTGGAAAATAATATTTTAAAAAAAATATATTGCTCCAGGGGAGGTTCGAACTCTCGACCTTCAGATTATGAGACTGACGCTCTTCCGACTGAGCTACTGAAGCATACAAAATCAAGTTGAGAAACGCATGTGGGAGGTACAGAACGTAGTACACCAGCCACGTGCCCAAGTAGTAATTTCCACCCCGGGTAAACGTCACGTGTTGCACACGTGACGTTTAATTCTGTTTTCTTCATTTTTTTCTCTTCAGAAAATTTCTTCTCAGCTGAAAAATTCGAAACGCCGTCTGAGAATTTTGGTGATGCGATTTCACACGCTGAATGAAGAAAAGTGTTACAACAGTTTCATTAATATTATTAACGATGATGCTGAACAATGAAGTTAAAAGATTGATCATTAATATTCATTTATATTCATTATTTGAATAATTCTGTCTATTGTTTAATAATTTGTCTTCCTTTTTACATTAGGTTTTTTTTTATCTATACCAGTTCATCAAATTATCAGAAGAGATTAATTATTGGATTTATAAACACCCAAGTGGAGGAGCTCTAGTGAACATATTTAAGTTTTCACTCTACCTTCTGATTTAACTTCATATTATTTTGGAAATATGTCTTTGAAATTACCTCAGAATCCTAACGCCGGATTGTTCAAGCAAGGCTACAGCAGTTACTCCAATGCGGATGGCCAAATCAACAAGTCCATTGCCGCAATCAGAGAGATTCATCAAATGTGTCTTACTTCCATAGGTCCATGCGGTAGAAATAAAGTCATCATCAACCATCTAGGTAAGGTCGTGATCACCAATGATGCGGCTACCATGTTGAGAGAGTTGGATATTATTCATCCTGCTGTAAAAGTTTTGGTCATGGCTACTGAACAACAGAAGATCGATATGGGTGACGGGACAAACTTGGTTATGATTTTAGCTGCTGAGTTGTTGAACGTCTCTGAAAAGTTAATCTCGTTAGGTTTGTCGCCAATCGAGATTATTCAAGGTTACAATATGGCCAAGAACTTCACTTTGAAAGAATTAGATTCCATGGTTGTCAACGAAATCGAGGACAGAAATGACAAATTGGAGTTGATAAAAATTTTGAAACCAGTCATTGCTTCCAAGCAATATGGTTCAGAAGAATTATTAAGCAACTTAGTTGCCGATGCTGTTGCTCATGTATTACCAAAGAATATTCCAGATGGTCAAATTCCATTCTTCAATGTTGATTCCGTCAGAGTCGTGAAGATTATGGGTGGTTCTTTGAACAATTCTACAGTCGTCAAAGGTATGGTCTTCAACCGTGAACCAGAAGGTCACGTTAAGTCATTGCCTTCTGGCCAGAAACATAAGGTTGCCGCTTTCACTTGTCCTTTAGACATTGCAAATACAGAAACTAAAGGTACTGTTCTATTACATAACGCCGAAGAAATGCTTAACTTCTCTAAAGATGAGGAAAAACAAATCGATGGAATGATGAAAGAGATCGCCGACATGGGTGTATCTTGTGTCGTCGCTGGTGCCGGTGTTGGTGAATTGGCTTTGCATTATTTGAATAGATACGGTATCTTGGTCCTAAAAGTTCCAAGCAAATTTGAATTGAGAAGAATATGTAGAGTTTG
Organism: Tetrapisispora nanseiensis; assembly: GCA_030568035.1. NCBI lineage: Eukaryota > Fungi > Ascomycota > Saccharomycetes > Saccharomycetales > Saccharomycetaceae > Tetrapisispora > Tetrapisispora nanseiensis. The sequence continues at coordinate 77,711 of JAJLTH010000042.1, read as the reverse complement.
TGGTGCTACACCTTTGCCACGTTTAGGTGCTCCTACCCCAGAGGAAATCGGTATCATTGAAACTGTTAAGACAATGGAGATTGGTGGTGATAGAGTCACCGTCTTCCAACAAGAATCTAGCGAAATAACAAGAACAGCTACTATTATCTTAAGGGGTGCTACACAAAACAATTTAGACGACATCGAAAGAGCCATCGATGACGGTGTCTCAGCAGTCAAAGGTCTAATGAAACCAAACGGTGGTAAATTGTTACCAGGTGCCGGTGCTACTGAAATCGAGCTGGTTTCTAGAATTACAAAGTATGGTGAGAAGACTCCTGGTTTGTTACAATTGGCTATTAAACAATTTGCCCTTGCATTCGAAGTTATCCCACGTACCTTAGCTGAGACGTCTGGTTTAGATGTCAACGAAGTACTACCAAATTTATACTCTGCACACACAGTTACCGATGACGAAGAACACAACGACATTGACCATCTATGTAAAGGTATCGAACTAGACGGTGAATCTGGAGACGGTGTAACAGATATAAGGGAAGAAGGAATTTACGACACATTAGCTGCTAAGAAGTTTGCCATTAATGTCGCTACAGAAGCTGCAAACACCGTGCTGTCAATCGATCAAATTATTATGGCTAAGAGAGCCGGTGGTCCGGCCCCACCAAAGGGCCCAAAGCCAGGTAACTGGGATCAAGATGATTAACTGTAAATTCTATATGTATATATTTCGATGTACTTACATACTAAGTTAGCTCTTCCTCAATAAAATGGATGAAAATAAAATAAAATAAAAACACACACACAATTAACCTGAGTTCGACTAGATTATTGAAACTCACCTTGAGGTAATGAGATGTTGGCAAAAGGTTGATGTGTAGCAAGAGATATATAAATGAATGCCTCCTCTAAGTCTTCTTAACATCTGTATTGTAAACTATTATGTCGTATATAGTGATAATAATTTTTTGATACCTTAAATATGCAAATAAATTTTAGCGATGAGATGAGATGAGATGAGATGAGATGAGATGAGATGACATCTTGATATTATGATAATTTTATATGCTAGAACATATTATAAGAGAGACTCTAACTTTCAGTAGGACATCTTAAGCTTGTTTCTGTTACTGTATATTTTATGCAGCTTGATGTGTTAGATAAGGTACCTAGAAAGCATTAATAGAAAAATGGCCAAACCTAGAGGTAGAAAGTTGTTGAAGCAACAACAAAAAGATCAATTTGATCCATCCACTAATGACCTAGATAATAGGGAATTGATTGAAAAGTATGAGGACAATGATTCTGTTCCAGATGGTGGGCACTCAGCTGATCCTCAAATGTTTTTCGGTGTATTAGATAGAGAAGAGTTAGAATATTTTAAACAGATAGAGTCTACTTTAGCACTAGATGCATTCGAATCTCCTGATGAAAAATTCCATTTAGTTTCCAACGTATTACAAGAAGCAAAAGGTAAAGAATTGAAATTGGTTACTTCTCAAATTTGTTCAAAACTAATGGAAAGAGTAATCCTTGAATGTGATGATATGCAATTAAAGAGCATTTTCAAAGCGTTCAATGGTTTCTTCTATAATTTATCGTGTCATAAATATGCTTCCCATGTCTTAGAAACGTTATTTGTCAGAAGTGCAGCATTGGTTGAAAAGGAATTATTGACACCAAGTTTTGATGATAACCAAGAGGCAACTGAAGAATATGGATCAATGGAAAATATGTTCTTATTTATGTTAAATGAATTAAAGCCTCATTTAAAAGAAATGATTCGTAATCAATATGCTTCACATTCAGTGAGATTATTATTATTAATATTGTCTTCAAAAACTTTGCCAAGTTCTACTAAAAACAATTCAACTTTACGTTCAAGAAGATCAAAAATTGCTCGTAAAATGATTGATATCAAAGACAACGAAGATTTTAACAAGGTATACCAAACACCTGGTTCTTTTAAATCTGAACTGGGTTTAATTCTATCTTCATTATACAAGGATTATACTAACAATGCACCAAGTCGTAAAGATATCTCTCCATCAGTGAGAACTTCATTCAGAGAATTATGTATTGATAAAGTTGCATCTCCAGTTATCCAGTTATTGATTCAAATAGAAGGTATCTTTGATAGAGACCGTTCATTCTGGAGACTTATTTTCAACACAGACGACCAACGTGATCCAAAGGAAGAGTCATTCATTGAATATCTATTATCAGATGCAGTTGGCTCTCATTTTTTCCAAACAGTGATAGGTTTTGCAAGAGCTAAGTACATCGAGAGATTGTACCATATTTATATCAAAGAACGTATTAGTAAATTGGCTAAAAGAGACACAACTGGTTCTTTTGTTGTTCAAGCTTTATTGAAAAATTTGAAGTCAAAGGAGGTAAAAGAAATCCTGGACATTATTGTTCCAGAATTAAGTATTCTATTGAATTCAAATATGGATTTTGGTACATCTATAATCGATGCCAGTAACAAGAATGATCATTATTTAAAAACAGAGATCATTGAACAATTAGTCAAAAAATACTATTCAAATGAATCTGAAAATAAGAGTATTTTAGAAAGTTGTTTGCAATTAAGTTCATCTACTCTTGGTAATACTAAAGATGATTGGCCAACTGCAGAAGAGAGAAGAAGATCTCTATTTCTTGAGGAACTTATATCGTATGATGATAAGTTCCTTGAAATTACCATCGATAGTATGTTAAATCTACCAGAAGAAAGGTTATTGCAAATGTGTTACCATGGTGTTTTCTCGCATGTTGTGGAATCTGTTTTACTGACAGTAAAAGTCGAATTAATCAAAAGAAAATTATTGTTGAATGTTCTCTGTAAAGACGTTGTAAATATGTCATGTAACGCTTACGGTTCCCATATTGTTGACAAACTATGGGAATTTACAACCAAATTAAATTTATACAAAGAACGTATTGCAAATGCATTGGTCGCAGAATCTGATAAAGTTAAGAACAGTACCTACGGTAGACAAGTGTGGAAGAACTGGTCATTGGAAATGTTTGTTAGAAGAAGATGGGATTGGAAGAGCTTAGTCAGAGAGCAAGAAGCTGAATTATTCCCTAATTCCAAGCCATTGCAACCTAATACAAAGGAAGATAGATTCAACAAAAGAAAGGGAGGTCATTTTGAAAGACGTCCATATGGAAATAATGAGGGCGGGGATTCATCTTACAAAAGATCAAGGAAGTAATATATTATGTTAGCAAGCCATTATCCGTCTCTCTATCTCAAGTAGAGAAAGACATCGAACAGTACTATTGTCATTCAATTTCTTTTTGTTTTCAGTAAAAATAAAAAGAGATATATTCACACAGACATATATATATCTATGTATATTAAAAAATTAAATATAATAAAATATAAACAAGCCTAAATTCAGGCTTTTAGTTATAACACTTTTAGATTTTGGTTAAAAATATGTGCATACTCGTGCACAACATATGTATGCAAATATCATCGCTTACCATGTTTCGTCACCTCTTCTTGAACGCAGACCCAAGTATCTTGCTAGATCATTAAAAATATCATCTAATTGATCTTTCTTATAAGTGGCCAATTGCTTTTCTAATTCAGCTTGAGGAATATCGTTAATGTGAAAGTTTTCAACTTTGCCTTCTAAATATTTTTCAAATTCTTCTTCTTCTTTTGCAGATGGTGGAATCAACTCATAGAATTTAGCAATTTTAAACAATTTTAAATCTGGTAAACTTTCAAATTCTTTAACTGTGGAAGGATACAATCCATCTTTAGCATCCAAAATATCAGAGTCAGCATTTGGGATAGGGGCCACAACATCAGCAGGTTCAGTCTTTGTAGAGTTTATGATTCTTCTAATCGATCTGTCCTCCATATTATCTAACTGGCCTTGTAATTCACCCACTAGTTGGATTAGATCCTCATTGTTGACCAAATCAGATTCAGAATAAGATCTTGAACCTTTAGACCCGAATTTTGAAACATCGTGCTTTTGCTTAGAAACTTGCATTTCCAATACATTTTGACCAGTCTTGGAGATTAAAAGACTCTGTCTCTTAACAATCTCGTTCAACTTCTTCACTTCTTTCTTCAATTGTTCCAGGTCTCCTGACATCGTTCAAATATATAGATAGTATTATCTTACTGTATTTCCTTTTTGACTTTTTCCTTTGCCGTTGGATTCGTATGCAATAGGAAACTTGTATGTTATTTTTGCAAACAATCTCTAAATACAACAGCTCAATAAACAAACAATTAAATATATATAGTAAATCGATAATCTTTAATTGAATTGTAAGTATCCATTAAAAATCAGTTGTTACTAGAACTTCTACTTCCTTAAAATATTTCGACCTCCCCCAAACGACGTTTACAAAAAGCGGAACGGAAGGCTCCTCCTTCCATCAACGATTTTGGTGTGGCTCCAACCATTAAATGCAAAAGTGGGAAACTGACAGTTTTAAATGCCATAACGTCACATATTCTTTGTTTGGGGGGTGGGGGGTGGTATGAATTCTACTTGTAGTAACCATCTATATATGTTGTTTATGTGTTTTTATTTATCTATTTATAGTTTTAATCCATTCAAACTGTTTGTCAAGCCTGACAAACTATTTGGTTTCTGGTTCTTATCACGCTTTCTTCTCATCGACAGCTTACCTTTGCTGACTTCATCAGCAGCTTCCTTCAAACGATCTCTTTCTTCACTCTTCTTGAGTAGCTTACGTCCACTTGTGTCCAATTCGTAGTTGTCTAGGAAATCGTCTAGCATAGACTCGAAATCACCTCTTTCGGTATCCATGTTGAATGGTTCGTATGTCTCTTCTTCATCTATTTCTTGCTCTTCTTCGTAGTTGTCGTATCCGTTGATGATATTATCGTACTTATCATCCAAGACAGTCATCGTCTCTGTACGGGCAATGGCACTCGAACTCATCGAGAATCCAGATATATCGGACATGGCACCTTTCTTACGACGCTCTTTTCTTTTCTTGCTTCCAGATACTTTCTTATTAGAGAAATCAGGCAAGTCGCCAACAAAATCTTCCTCTTCTTCCTCTTCTTCCTCGTTATCTTCTAATGGTTCTATACTCTCTAAGTCATCTTGTGAAAACTCGTCACCACTTAAATCTGTGTAACGTTTGCGTTCATTTTGAAATCTCATCACATCTGCTCTGTAATCGATATCTTGCAAGTCTTCCAGATTCTCAATGTCATCTATTTGTGCCATTTCATCCTTATATTTTTCGTTTTGGTATGCATCTATTTCGTCGTCTATATCCCATTCATCGACTTCTTCTTCGTCGACGGCCTCACCACCTGCCAACAATTCTGCAAAAAAATCATCGTCAGCTTCACCAGCAAGTTCTACTTCCAGTTTCTTGGCAGCCTCACCTTTTTTCTTTATATCATCTGTTACATCAACGTCTTCGTTGATCACGTATGCCTCATCGTCCAATGCTTCCAAAATTTCACGTAAGGAAGGATCCAGTTCTGGTTTAAACCCACTAATTTCGTCTGCGACATTCTGCTGATGTTTTAAATATTCCTGTGTAGCCATGCCTCTTTGGAAGACAGCTGGTGCAGAGGCTTGTGCTGAGTCAGTTGTGCTTCTGTAACTTGGTTCTACGAACAGATCCTCAATATTTTTCTTAGGTTTGTCCTTGGCTTCATCTTTGGAAGGAATAAAGACTGCATTGGCTGGGTCAAGACCAATAGGTCTTAAATGCTGTGTGTAATCGTACTTAGAGTCATCAAACGTGATACCATAAAGAGCAGCCTCTCCAACATGCTCGTTGCTGGTACTAGCTTGCGTTCTAGGTTGATCCAATAGACTTGGTAGTTTGTTGACATTAACGTTCCTTCCCTTCTTATGTGTCTCGTTAGGGTTTGCAACAGGCATCAAGATGTGCTCACTAGCATCTTGGTCATAAAAATGTGGATCGTCATGGGGTCTATGAACAACGACGTACTTCTGAGAGGTCTTCTTATCAAATTTCTTAGACATATTATTCTTTAAGCTTTTTCAATCTCTGAGAGTTTCTCTTCTACTCTGGTACAGTTTTTTAGAAGTGACAACACAGAAAAAAAGTAGATACTTCCTCTTAAAACAGAACTTATTTAAAAAACAAAACCCCAAGACCCCCACATGATGTATCCAGTTCTCAATAAGCTAGAGTCTACCATTACTTCATCTCATCTCATCTCATCTCATCTCATCTCATTTCAGTTGCTAAAATTTTTCACTCGCTTCAAACGGCCAAAGAGCATCGAAAGATCAAGAATTAACATACAAAATTGTTTAATCATATGTGAATTATTAAAACATTTAATTGTTATTCACATGTTCATATAATTGCAATTGTAGTTGTTGATTAAGTTGGTGTGTTTTCTGAAGTAGTAGTTTGTTAGTGTTCAAGCTTAACTTTTTTCCAGCTTATTTCTGTGAGAAACTTTGTCGAAGTGCGTTGGTCCTGTTTTGTGAAAGAGATCAATTATGTTCATTTTATCGTTATTAAGTGATTTGGTTAGGGTTCCTCCTGATCAATTCGACAAAGACAGTGCAACTGCTGTTCTTCATCAGTTGAATAATAAATACGCCAATAAGATTATCCCTCATGTGGGGTTATGCATTACCATTTACGATTTGTTAGAAGTGGATGAAGGTCAATTGAGACCCGGTGATGGTTCAGCATATATAAACGTCAAGTTCAGGGCGTTGATCTTTAAACCGTTTGTGGGCGAGATCATCACTGGTCGGATCACTAAATGCACAGTCGATGGTATTAAAGTGTCGTTGTCGAGTATGTTTGAAGATATATTTATTCCAAAGAACATGTTGTTCGAGGGATGTCATTTCTCGATGAACGAAAACGCTTGGGTGTGGCCAATGGACGAGCAGACAGACTTGTACTTTGATATCAATGAGAAGATCAGGTTCAGAGTCGAGCAAGAAGTATTTATCAACGTAAAACCAAAGTCTCCAAAGGAGAGAGACTTAGAAGAGAAGGCAAGAGAAATTAAAGAACAACCGATTGAAGAAAAACCACCTGCCTACGCTATATTGGGAAGTTGTCAGACGGATGGTATGGGTTTAGTGAGTTGGTGGGAATGATTACAAAACATTGATATACAAATAACATAACTTCCCTACCTCATGACCTAATCAAAGTCAATAGAAAGAAAAAATTAACGAAAAAAACACACACACATATGGCAACAAAACATGGCAGTTAACTTCCAACGTCCACGGATTGAAGCGGGATACAACATCTGTATATTTCAATGAAAGAAGATCTTACAAAAATATATTATAAAGATATAGATATATAGATTACTAGGTTACAGCAGACATTCGGGAAGAACACAGGGAACCATTAATGATTCATGATGTTATAAATTATTTTTGTGTTCTTAACTTTTCTTTCTTCTTTGGCTTGAATTATAGTAAAAATAGATAATTTTAATGCATCGTATACTCATATACTTAATCATACCATAGAGTAGATTCAATTTCAATTAGTAAAGCCTATTTTAATACGATGATTGATTGATCATTCAACATCAGAATTGATAAATTCCCTTAATGAATCATAAAATTTACAGTGAATTTGTGACACTGAAACTTTTTCAAAATGAAAAATTTTTTAAGCGATGAGCTTCAAAAAATTTCAAAACATCAAAAATTGTCATGAAATTTTGTTTTTAACAGTAGATGACATTTGATGATATAAGTTCTTTTGGGGTCGATCTTGAAGGTATAATGCAACTATAGTGAATCCGGCTAACTAGACTCACTGTTTGTTACTTGATTGAGTGTTTTTTTTTTCTCACGTAAAAAAGAAAGAGAGAGAGAGAGAGAGAGAGAAGAGGTCAACGAATAGGATAGTGACCGAGATTTAACCAAAGATATATATTCATATCATATACGACAATGGGTAGAGCTACTTCCTCTAGAGCTGGTAAACAGAGACATGATCCGTTACTCAAAGATATAGATTCTGCAGAGGGTGTGTTGAACACTCGTCAGAAGAAGAAGTCGAAGGATAGAAAAGCTAGATCTGATGGTGCAGACATTGAGAATGAAGATGGTGAAGGTTTCATTGACGCCAAGGCTTCGAGAAAGATTTTACAATTAGCCAAAGAGCAACAAGATGAGATAGAAGAAGAGGATGGTGTCGAAGCACAGAGAGCTGCTAACGAAAAGGCAAGATTTAGACAATTACACTATGACAACGATGAAGAAGATGAGGACGAAGAATATAACGACGAGAATATTTCTGATTTTGAACCAGAAGATTACAACGATGAAGGCGAAGTAGAAGAAGAACTGATTGAAATCGATGAGGAAGATGCAGCCATGTTTGACCAATATTTTAAGAGATCTGAGGATTACACATCTGAAGGCGGTTCCTACAATTTAGCTGACAAAATTATGGCTTCGATCAGGCAGAAAGAAGAACAAATGGAATTACCAAATAATATAGCTGATAAAAACGATGAGTATGAAAACAGAAACGTATCAGGTTTGAGGTCAGGGGAAGGTGTGGCTTTGCCAGAAAAGGTCATCCGTGCCTATACCACTATTGGTACTATATTGAGAACATGGACTCACGGTAAGTTACCAAAATTGTTCAAAATTATTCCATCGTTGAGAAACTGGCAAGATGTATTATATGTAACAAACCCGGATACATGGTCTCCGCATGTTGTTTATGAGGCTACTAAGCTTTTCGTCTCTAATATGCAGGCTAAGGAAGCTCAAAAATTTATAAATATAATCTTGTTGGAAAGATTCCGTACAAATATTGAAGAATCAGAAGACCATAGTTTAAATTACCACGTATATCGTGCAATTAAGAAGTCCTTATATAAACCAAGTGCATTTTTCAAAGGTTTCTTATTTCCATTAGTAGAAGGTGGATGTAATATCCGTGAAGCTACCATAGCTGGTAGTGTTCTGGCCAAAATTTCTATTCCTGCTCTACATTCATCCGCTGCATTAAGTTATTTATTAAAACTACCTTTCTCCCCTGCTACTACTGTGTTTATTAAAGTATTATTAGAGAAGAAATATGCATTACCATACCAAACAGTTGACGAATGTGTCTACTATTTCATGAGATTCAGATTACTGGAGGATGGAAGCAACGGTGATGATGCCTCTAGAATTTTACCTGTTGTATGGCATAAGGCTTTCTTGCTATTTGCCCAACGTTATAAGAACGATATCACAGAAGATCAAAGAGATTTCTTGTTAGAAACTGTTCGCCAAAGAGGTCATAAAGACATAGGACCTGAAATCAGAAGAGAATTGTTAGCTGGTAACTCGAGAGAATTCGTCACCAACCCAGCTAACGATGATATAATGATCGATGTCAATTAGATCAGTAGTTATTTTAATCATATTATGTACTATATAATCACTAAAAACATTTTACATTACATAAATAATTTCCATGAAGATATAAAGACGAATAAAAAATTTATCGTAGTTAACTTTAGATCCTTGTTCGTAGTTTTAAAGTTTACTTCAATCATAATGCAGGGAACAATTTAATGATTATGTAGGTTACTAATAAACCTAATATCATAAATAGTGCAACAAATATATAGAAGAGATAACCCAATTTCTTCTTGTCATAGGTCTTCAATTTTCCACCCACGTTAGTCAAACTGTTAGATGCAACCTGTACACCAACTTCAGCTGCACCTAGAACGTTCTTATCTTCATCCAAAGCATTTTGGAAAGCTGTAGCACCTTCCTTCAGACTTGAAACTAATTTTGACATATCTTCTATCAAACTATTTTGAATACCTTCATTCTCTTCAATTTGGTTTTCTACAGTCTTGTTGTGTCCATCCATGGTAGTTGTGTTATTCTTTCTATCTATTCCACCTAGTAGTCTCTTTCTAAGTTGTTCAAGACCATCAGATTGTGCTGTTCCTGTTGCAATTCCTTCGCCATTATCATTACTCTCTTCGATCCTCTCGATCGAATCATCACCGGTAACGCTCTTCATGATATCAGCTGCTTCATTAGAGTCAAAATCAACAGTCAATCTACGTCTCTTCGATTCTTCTTGTAATTTAGTGTAGTCTCTATTCAATTTCTTCACATATCTATATTTATTCGATTTTGAAGAATACTCCATCTCGCTGAAATTCTCTTGCCAATTCTTCAAGCTGGTCGAATCTGAAACATTATCACTTCTTAAACGTAAACTTCTGAGGTATCCAATATTCTTCTCTTGTTTAGTATTCAATAGAAACATTAAAAATGGATCCTCTTCGGACTCCATTCTTTCTTCCAAATCAGAAGCAACATTTAACAGGTTTTCCTTCACGTAATCAGTCATTACTTTCTTAATTGTAAATATAAATTTATCAAAACACCTTGAATGAATAGGTTACAATCTTCACTTACCCAACAAAAACGTGTTATTTATTGTACTATCCAAATGTTAGTCGAACTCTTTTAACCAAAAGTGTAACTCGATTGTTTCAATTCTTGAACAGTTTTTTCTGTTTTTAAAATTATCGAATTATTCGATGCCTTTAAATAAAAGAGACAGAAGACAGTTGCTGTCTCGTCCCAAATAAAAGATGGCTTTATATGGCAATAAAGTCCATAAATTATTGTTCAGATTGAGCTTATTTGATTCTTAATAAGTGATGGTTTATGCTGAATTGTATCGTGTGTATAAGAGAGTTATTTTGTTCTGTATACCGTCGCTCATTAGAAGTTCAAGTTTAGCTGAGTGCAGTAATTCAATGTGACAACAGAGACATCACTATTTAAGAGGATTTAACAATTGATCAAAAACGAATATTAAAACTGTGTATACATATATGTAACTATATAAGTGTATGTTTAGAGCTCTGGTGGACTCTATTTGCGGGGGAGGGGGGACTCTTTCTAATTACAGGACATTCAGATAGATGAGGTTTCTCATTTGATGAGGCAAAAAATGCAATGTTAAGTCAGCAATTTCTCTATATCAGGTTCTATATCAAGCGGAGATACCAACGACGAGTATCTCTTCACGACAGTACCATCAGAGTCTATTAGAAACTTCTCAAAGTTCCACTTAATACCTTTCAAACCAGATGAGTCTGCCATCTTATTCTTCAAATGCATGTAAACGGGGTCTGAATGTACTCCATTCACATTGATCTTAGCCATCAATTGGAAAGTGATACCGAAGTTTAAAGTACAAAACTTACTAATCTCATAACTCGTACCTGGTTCTTGGTGTCCAAACTGATTGCATGGGAACCCAAGAATAACCAGCCCTTTCTTATTGTACTTTCTGAACAAATACTCTAGATCTTTGTACTGCGGCGTGAACGCACAATGGGAAGCAACGTTAACAATCAACACCACTTTACCTTTCAATTTCTCAAACTCAAACACTTCATCATCACAATCCAAAGGCTTCAAATCATAAAAACCCATATCCAAATGTGCAAGATCAATCATCACAAATAGAATAATTCTTTTTTTAGTTCACCCAGTAAATTTTTCACTCAATTTCACAGTTTTCCAGCCACTGAGAGAAAACAAATTTAAAACTATATGAAACCAAACCTACACAACAATCAAACATTCATCAAACGATTGAAACATGTATAGAACGCCAGTCATCACTTCTCTTATAGCTCATCTCAACCTTCATGATTACTAATTTTGACACATAATCGATAGAATTTTTCAGACAATGGCGATGCCTTAAAGTCGACAAATTCCGTTTTAAGGTTGTAAGGCTGTATGATTTGTGGATGTGTCCCTGTGATTTATATGGAATCACAAGTTTATTTGTTCAATGGATTGGTTAGATTATAAGATGTTCTTCTTGTATTGACGAATGAATGAGGTGGGCATATGTATATGCATATATTCGTATAAGTTATTGTGTCTAAGTTCATCAAGTGGAGAGCAAGGCTTCACTAAGGGCAGTGTGATGCAGGGGCGCTACTTCTTTTGGTTCGTTCGTTCATGTGTGTTTGTCTGTTTTTATTTATTTATTTATTTATTGAATAATTGATTTCTATCTATTTCTTTATGTATATGTTCTACTTGTGTTACTTCATTTTTCTACTGTTGTGCAGAGATGATGCTCATGCATCTGAATTCATTAGAGTATGTGGACTTCCAGAGTCTGACTTTTCCATCACCACCGGCACTGCTTAGGATTGTACCGGTCAGGTTCCATGAAACAGACCATACTTCCTCGCCGTTGTGGTCTGCGTGTTCACTCAGTAGTTCTACCTTTAAATGAGGCAGTGCTGCATTTGTTGCTGCAGCAGATGCAGATGTAGGTGCAGATATTGACGCGTTTGTTGATTGGTTAGTGCCTTTAGTGGCGACTGAACCGGATTTGTTGGAAAATGGAGTGTCCTCTTTGATAGAATTATCAGATGCTGTAGTGGACTCAGTGGTCCCATAAGCATTTGGCTCTATGACTTTGTATATACGTACTTTTCCATCCTTGCAGCCCGTTGCAACCAATTGGTAATCACGTCCGATAGATGGTGCCCAACTGATGCTACGGATCAAACCACCGTGGCCGGCAAGTTTACCAACCACTTGCAACTTACTGTCTGCAGGATTTCTTTGATAGATCAGGGCTTGGTCAAGGACACACACTGCAAGTTTCTCATCTTGAAATTTAGACGGACACCATGAAAGACAGAAATCACTTTGTAAATGGCTAGCTGGTGGAACACTCAACACCTTCACAGTAGAAGTAAGGTTCCAGAGTCTCAGGTCTGCTGGCTCTAAAGAATCGTATATCCTTAATATTCCATCGTTACCGATACTTGCTAATCTCAAACCCAAATGGGATGGTGCAAATTTCACACTATAAATAGACCCTTTAGAGTCATTTAAAGTGCAAAGCTTTGTCCAACGACGACCCGAACACTCTTCTTGGTCAGGATCTTCTTCCCAAACTTTTATAGTCTTATCATAAGAGGCAGTCACAATTAAACGACCAAACTCTGGGTTGGCCCAATCAACAGAAACAATGCTACTGTCATGAGCCTTCCAAGAATCACTTAATATCCAATCGTTTGTATCTTGGTCCAACCTGAAAACTTTAATATGTTGATCAGATGAGCATGTAGCAAGGTGTCTCCCATAAAAGTCATATGCAACATCGTGCACCAGATCTTCGTGGCCACTATCAAAAGGTCTCATATTTATATTGTCCGTAAGCTTTGTGCAAGGATGTTTTTATTCTTTTGCTTCTCTCTATTGATTTCCTGGTACCTGTTGAGATAATAGAAAAACCGATGCACCCAGGGGGGAATAATCAAGTTTGAAGAATAGTTAAAACTAATCAATTTGAAGAATAAGCAAATAAAACTTTACCCTTTTTATCTTAGTCTCTAAACATGAAAGTTTCAATTGAAATTTGTTCGAGCAACTTCTTCGATTTCCAAATTTTTGGAATTTTAAGATCGTTGAAATTTCAATTGAAGGTTCCTCAACTTAAAGGAAACAGGTTTGTCGATTTAAACTTAAATTTGAAAGGTTTTATTTATATTTATTTGAGAATTGTATATATTGCATTGCTTTCAATTCAAAGCTGTGTGTGTTTTTTTGCATTTTAATAAATCGAAGACTTTACCCTTGTGGTTGAATTTGTGTTCTGTGAATAGAGAGGCTCGTTGAGGAAAAACATTAACACGAAATGTTGAATTATATTTTGCTATTGAGTTCGGTCTTCATGCTGTACTTCTCTAAGTTGTACTCATCTATTTTGGCATCTGTTGGTTTTGCTTTGCTTGGGTATCTAGTCACTGACTTCTTAATCCCAAAAGTCGGTCCTTCCTTCGTGAAGATAGGTTTGTTTGGTAAAGATTTGAATAAAAAGGATAAGCCTGTCATTCCTGAAACAATTGGAGCCGTGGCGGCAGCAGTTTATCTTTTCCTAATGATGATCTGTATACCATTCATTTTTTTCAAAGAAATGGTCATTGCCACTACAGGTGGTGGTCATAGAGACTTGTCATTAACCGAAAATGTGAATAATGGCTTCTTCCTGCATAATAAATTATCTGAATTCTTAAGTGGATTACTATGCCTTGAAACTACTACTTTGATAGGCATTGCAGATGATTTGTTTGATTTACGTTGGAGACATAAGTTTTTGCTTCCTGCTGTGGCTGCTATCCCTCTTCTAGTCGTGTACTACGTAGACTTTGGTGTTACATATGTTCTAATTCCTAAGTTCATGAGAAAATGGATGAATGGTAAGTCTAATATAGATTTAGGTTCTTTTTACTATATCTACATGGCCTCAATGAGTATATTCTGTCCAAATTCTATAAACATCTTAGCCGGTGTCAACGGTTTAGAAGTAGGCCAAAGTATCGTGCTAGGTGTCATGGCCTTGTTGAATGACATTCTATACTTAACAGTTGGACCAGAAGTCTCTCACGAAGCCCATAGACTATCTGTGATATTAATCCTTCCATTTATCGGTGTATCTTTAGCTCTATTCAAGTGGAACCGTTGGCCAGCAAGAGTCTTTGTTGGCGACACCTACTGTTACTTTGCAGGTATGGTGTTTGCAGTCGTTGGTATTTTAGGTCACTTTTCAAAGACGATGCTGTTATTATTTATCCCACAAATTATCAATTTTGTTTACTCATGCCCCCAATTGTTTGGGTTAGTATTCTGTCCCAGACATAGACTGCCAAGATTGAATGAAAAAGATGGTAAACTATACCCTTCGAGAGCTGATTTACTAGAGAACCCTCCAAAGAAATTTTTTGTACCAGTTTTACACTTCTTGCATGTTTGCAAACTAATCGATCTTGAATTTGAAATGAAAGACAATAAGAGAAAAATCAAGTCATGTTCAAATATGACGATTATAAACTTAATTTTAGTCTGGCTAGGGCCAATGAGAGAAGACGTCTTATGTAATAATATCCTCACGATCCAATTCATCGTTGGTCTATGTGCTGTTGGTATAAGACATTTGATTGGTACCTTATTATTCGGTACCGATAATTTGCATCCAATTACTTCCAATTAGCACTTGAAACCAGTCCCATACATAAATATACAAGAAAATAACTACATAGACACATACATACCTCATCAATCATAATATACTGACAAAATATACAATATATTCATAAACATAATCCCATTAACAGAAACACTTCCCACTCTACTAATGGAACTTTCTTTTAAAACAAGTTCTTTTCTAATTATAAGGATCCTTAAACATTGAAATAAGGAAAAGGCCGTCCAAGATATAAAAATATTAAAGCACAGTTGTTAAAAAGTCATTGTAATAAATTGATATTAAAGAGATTGGAACTATTAAAAGACGATTATAATTTGCTTTTACTGTTGTAATTGTTTCATATAAAGTTAAATATTTTGTTTGGTTTCAGTATTAATCATTGTGTGTAACAAAAGTTTACCAAATATAATATATACATTTATCTACATAAATACTGGCAAAAATAATAACAAGTTCAATTGCTATCTAATAGACATCAAGAATAGTTCAAGAAAAAATGGAAGAACCCCAGGTTGGTATTATGAAGCCAAGGATTATTTCGAATTATTTTATTTATACAATCGCTGTTATATGTTTAGGGTCTATGCAATTTGGTTATCACATTGCTGAATTGAATGCCCCTCAACAATTTTTATCTTGCTCAGAATTTAGTGACAAGTTTGATGAGAAGCCTTATTCAGATACATGGTTGGGTAGACACAATTTAGAACAATGTATTCCATTGGACAGTACTCAATTGGGTACCGTAATATCGATGTTCAGTGTAGGTGGGTTGATTGGGTCTTATTTTGCAAGAAACATTTCAAATAAATACGGTAGAAAGAAATCATTGGTGTTTGGTAGTCTTTTGAATGTTATAAGCTCGTGGGTATTGTTTTCAAGTAATTCATACTCTGCTTTAATTTTTGGTAGAACAATTAGTGGGTTTGCAAGTGGTATTATTATGGTTAATGTTCCATTGTTTATTAATGAAATTACTCCGATTCAATTAAGAGGCTTAATGGGTTCAATGAATCAAGTTTCTATCAACGTGGGTATATTGGTTACTCAATTTATTGCTTTATTCTATGCAAACTCTTATGATTGGAGATGGATCCTTTTCTTTGGTATCATAATCGCCATTATCAATCTCTTTTTAATTATGAAGATCGACGAATCTCCAAAATGGCTCGTTTTGAATAATAATGTAATTGGAGCAGAGATTTCATTGTTTAAATTACGCCAAGACAGAGAAGTTGTGAATAGAGATATCCAAGAAATTCAAACCGAATTAGATGCTAATGACAATGCTAGTGCACATGATTCATTAAACGGTCATGACGATCATACATCTCCGACTTTATGGGAATACGTTACAAAGAAGAAATATTCTAAACCACGTACTGTTATCATGATGTTACTTATGGGTCAGCAATTTGTTGGTATCAACTCTATAATTTTCTATGGTGTTAAAGTTGTTAACAATATTGCTCCAAACTGGGCAATTTCTATTAACTTTGGTATTTCTTTATTGAATTTGATTGTAACTCTAGCAGCCTCTACTATTGTCGACAAAAAGGGACGTAAGCCTCTATTACTGTTATCTGTATCGATTATGGCCCTTACATCCTTTTTGATCAGTATTAGTATCACACATAAACTTGTTGGTATGCTGATCGTGTCCTTATTTGCTTATATTGCAGCTTTTGCAATTGGTGCTGGTCCTATCCCATTTTTAATCATTTCCGAATTATCATATGCCACTGATGCTGTTACTGCTCAAAGTTATGGTACTATTTCAAATTGGATCGCTGTTTTCATCATTGCCTTCTGTTTCCCATTCCTTCATGATCTATTCGGTGGATACGTTTATACGCTATTCTCATTATTCGCCATATATTTCTCATTTTATATCTACAAGAGAGTGCCAGAAACAAAAGGTAAAACCAATTATTCTCAAATTTGGTCAAATTATTGAATTAAATATTGTGTGACCACGGTTGGTAGTAATTCACTAGAAGTATGTGAATAGAATGGAAGTTCTTTACAATTTACAATATTTTTCATTATTGATACTTCTGAAATTATTATGTTTTATCTATTCATCTACAATATATTCATTTTTCCTTTTGTAATCATGTAAAGTCTCTACTTGAGACCAAAATAACACGATAAAATATGTTCTACTCAATTATTTCGTCATTCTATGTAATATTACTTTTGATTATTAAAGAATAAGAAATTATTGTATTGATTTAACTTGATTCAGAATATGAATATATTTGAGTACAATGTTGGAGAAAAAAATACAATATTGTATCACTATCATTGAGGGAAATAAAGTCAATTTCTAAGACTAGATAAATTTTGAGAAGATGATTCCTACCCTATAACTTTAGCGATCCAAGAAACTAAATTATCATACTGGCATTAAAGCTATGTGATGAATTTGAGAGGTCGATTTTTTGCTCTTTTGAGAAATACCAGAGTAGGTGATTAACCATAAACATGCGTTAGTTGCAATTCATTAGAAATTTCATGACAAATACTAGATTTGGAAAAGGTTACTACTCGTTCCTTTTTCCCTTCAATATTGCATAATTTTGATGAACAATATCACTCAAAAAAAAATGAATACCAATCATGTCACTTTTCCCTATCACTAACTGTTATAGTGCCATATATTTCTCCCTTATTGCAACATTACAGTAGTTAATTCCTGTTATATCTAACGAAGAAATTGGGACATCAAGCAATAAAACTTTTCAACAATCAAACACCTACAGTACTGCAAACGATTCACTCGTCCTCTCTCGACAACAATTAATTCATTGCTTTATTCTCTAAACAGGCATAAATAAACTCACCATTCCGAGCCATCCTTAACATCCGCAATTGATGAATTAGATATTTCCAAGTACAACCAAATTATTAAAGTCATTGTATAAAGAAGTCTGGAAACAGTTATAACACCATCATTTACGTCATTCCAATTTTTTTTTTTTTGCATGAGCAACAATTTACAACAATACCCAACACGAGCCACTGTTAATTGTAGAAGAGTATAACAACACATGTTATATAATCAACAGGGAACCATTGAGTGGTTTAATAGATTTCTTTGGTTGGAATCCTTGAGACCATCCAGTCTGGCCCTCTAATATTCGAAAGTTGTTGCAACTTTTGTTACAGTTTGTTGTTGTGCAACCTGTAGTTGTGTCTCTTGTGGAACAAATTGAGTTTTTTAAAGTTTGTTTTCGGAAAACGCAGTGAAATCTGTGCAGCGCTCAGTCCAGAAAATAGACCCATTTCCCTTTTTGGTACACACATAAGAGGCTGTTTGTAATTACCAAAAGGAGGAAACGGTAGAGGCAGAGCCACAGAGCCACAGAGCCACAGAGTCACAGCGTCGCAAAGTACAGCACCACAGCATCACTCAGAACAATCTCGAAGGTATCATTGGGGAACCCCACCCATACATGCAAGTAGCATCCACTTCCCTGGGGGCCTTGCTGTGTTGAGATGGTTCCTTTGGTCAGTGCAAAAGATATATATGGCTTTTTCACATTTGATTTGTACAGAACACTAATTCATTGGATTTCGATAACTGTCGATGAACTTTCTAGTGGTTTCTTTTGTACGATATATCCACAAGGTTTTATGAACGAATTGTTGAGAAAGAGTCGAGCAACGTTCTTTTATGGACATTTAAACAACTCTGGGAGATAATTCTCTACCCTGTACATACGATAACAAGAGATGTTGATGAGACTTCCTTGTAGTATTTTGTGAAGACATTGGGAAGGCATGCGTTATCAGATCTGAGATAAGATTCATGTGCACATTTTCATGCTCGCAGAGTCATTTATACAGAAAACACACACACACACACATCATGCTGACTGAATACAACAAAGCTTTTATTGTTTGTTGTTATGAAAAAAAATTTTTTTAGTCCTCCAGAGCAACTAAAATTAGTACCAGTGGTTTTTACGTATTATGGTTTTATCCCTGTCCTTCTCTGATGTATATGCTTTTTTTACCTTTCGAGAAAACTTTACAGTTAATGCAAAACGTTTCTTTGCTTGGAACATGTTGGAACTAAATTGCTAATTTTTGTGTTATTTCTTTTTATTCTATCCACTACAGCTTGGCCCTATGTGCGATCGTCGTTGGTGTAAGGTATTTTCATCGCTAAATATTGTAATGCATAAGCTTCAAATGGTTTTGTATGTGAGTTTCCTATTTGGTTCAATTCTAGCTAAGTCTTTATACTTAATTGGAACTTTTTGTACAATGCTCTTTTTTGTTCTGGGTGCGCAGATTAGGTCCCGCTAAGATTGACCTGGATAAAAGACAAGATAGTACGTATACCACATGCACACACGCTACCTTTCAACACAGTTCTGAGTGGGAATGTATGTAATGTTTCTTCTTTTGGGTCCACCTTAATCAAAGATGTTACTGCAGTTCTGTTCGTTTATTTTGTCAATGTGCGTTTGTTCGATTGTTACAAGACTGTTATAATACTTGATCATGCACTTTTGTTATCTACTATGTTGAAGTACTCATTATCTGTTGTTCATTGTAATAGATTGAAAACTTCTTTCATTTCATTCAATTGTTCAATATTTACATCTTTCATTAATATTTTTATGTGGATAAAGCTACTTACATTTTTACACTATAGTAGTAGTTGTCACATATTGTGTATGATATGTTGAATTTGTTGTTATGTTCAATATTCACTAAACAGAAAAGAATGAGAGCTTGGGTTCTTCTTTGAGTTTTTCTTTACTATCTAATAGTATGTTGAACTTTTTAATTTATTTTTTTAAAGTCACTTCTAAACAATAATTACATAATTCTAACTATTAATTTATTTGCAAAATTTTATTTCAGTGGAGAAATTTTGGACTTCATACTCTATGTTTCTTGCTAATTGTTCTTTACAAAATTGTTTAATACAATTTCTTTATTCATGTTTATTAATAAATCATGATTTAAGTCCTGCTGATAAAACAATTGTTATCTTCACTAAAGCAGCAATGTTTTAATATTGTTTATCGAATTTCTTTTTTGCTGATTCAATTAGCTAAATATCTCTATAATAGGTAGATTTAAATTACCTTGATAAGTCTTATTACGTAAAATAGTACATGTGGGATAAACCCAATCCTTTATTTGGTGTGGGTTGTTAATGTGGTTAGCACATTACAGAAAGTATATAAAATTTGTGAATTTTCCAAATTATTCTGACCCATCATTCATTTTACATATTATATAAAAATTATTAATTAATCTAAATTTGTTGAGAACGTAATATTTTTTTTCTAGACTGATAGATGGTAAAAGATAATATATTAATTACTGAACATAAGTGTCATGAAAGAAGTAATGTTATTAAATTCGACAAATTCAAGAAAATTTACTGGCTGCTGGGCATGCAGATTTAAGAAGAAAAAATGTAATGAAATGAAACCAAAATGTTCATTGTGTATTCAACATGAACACCATTGTTCGTATGATGTCAAATTAATTTGGCTTGAGAATAATATGTACATGCTTGATAATAACTGTCAAATGAGACATATTTGTAATTTCAAAGAAACAGACACAATTGAGCAATTCTGTAATTCAGAATTAGGATCTGATGAGAACAACCTTCTAAATGATGTTAAGATATATAAAAGTAAGAAGTTCACTATTAGTATTCGTCGTTTAAAAATATATGATAACGCCATAGAGTCTGTATATGGACCATTATTTCAAAGAAATTATAAACAAGATGTTGTTGATGAAAGGTTGGACCAGTTATTATTTAGATTAGAAAATATTAAAGAAGTGGACGGTAAAGTGTCAGGCAATGAAGGTCCATTTCATGTATTCTCAAACAATTTTAATAATTCGAGCATAAATAGTAAAAACATTGTGAAAAATGTTGCTAATGACAATATCGACATGGCGTTAATTGTTGATTTCATAGATAATGAAATATCAAAATGGGTACATGATCAAATACCAGATGGTGATGAAAATTGTAATGATTCGTTTATACATACTTCTACAAAATATATTAAGACAAAGATATTATCAAATCAAAAATTATTGAAAGTATATTTCCAATTGTTGAAACTAAATAAAACTGCTCTGATTCGAAAACTCCCTAGATACTCAAAAAATAAATATTATTTTAAAGCATTGATTCTTATACTTTTTTTAATCAAATGTCCTAATGATAGAAATATAATAATAACAATGTGTGAAAACTGGTTGCTTCAATTTCTAAATAGGAAAGTTGAAATTTATGATTATCCATTAATTAATTTTACAATTGATAATTCTAATGACCTCAAAGTATTTTACCATTGTTATGATTTATTAAAGGATGAGAGTTTAGAGAATGTGGATATAATAAATAAGTTGCTAGTGAAAGTGATAGAAAAGATAACTCAAGTGTGGTCGGATAAAGTTCTTCAAGAAATAATATCTTTTAAGGATAGTTCACATTCGTGTCAGCAAATGGATTATTGGCAAACCAAACTACAATCACAATATAACTTAGTTTATGATACAACTTAATATACATTATTAAACTTAATATAAGACAAACAATACGATAATTTTATGACAAAATAAAAAAAAATTTTCCTTATCGAACTAGTACACAAACAATTAGTCAAATTGACAGGAGACATTAAAAACAATTTATAATTACAAGCTAACCCATCAAATTAGCATTATTACTACTATTGTTTTCTCAATGACATCTAACTTTATATTTTATTTCAAATCGAACCATACAAGGCATGCAGTACCAGCGTTCATTATTCCAAATAAATTAAGATACATCTTTTATAAATAAATAAAACTTATTTACAATTCAATATTATATTTAATTGTACGAAAATATCTTAATTATATTAATTCAAAGACTTCTATATCACTTACTGACGTTTTTTTATTGATTGTTGTCATTTCAAAAGTCATCTCAATATTTTAATTATTCAGAATTTGAGAGTTCTTTAAAGGTCGCGTCTTCTAGGCAAACTTCCGCTACTTTCAAAGTTTAAAAAGCTACATCACTATAAATGAATTGGATCTATATTCTTTAAGATAATTACATACAGTTATAACTGGTTACCGAATTGATATATCTTTGACCTATATAGCATTGATTTTAACGGTCAGATTATATAATAAGGTAACAAAGGCATTTGGTTCATATAGCGATGCATTTACTGCTGATAAAATGTCTAGTGTGAGGAAAAGGCGTACTAGAAAAGCATGTTTGAATTGTTCAAAAGCACATACTTCTTGTGGGGATGAAAGACCTTGTAAACGTTGTCAAAAGAAAAATATCGAGGACACTTGTGTAAATGTACCAAGGAAAAAGAGTAAATATTTAGGAGATAACTACAAGAAACAGAAATATTTTCCAGTGGTCATCTCATCAAATTTTGAAGGGTCTTTAGGAGATAAAACTGAAGAGATTGTGAATAGTGGGATAAATTTGTTTTCAAACCATGTACCTCTGGTACCATATAAGAACCAAGTGAAAAATCCGTTGTTTTTGAAAGACAATGCCATTAACCAGGTTCAATTGAAATCTAATAAGTATACATTTCCTGAAATTTCAAGCAGTATAACAAAAGAGTATGATGGACATATCGTGTCATTGAGCCTTAATTGTGATGAAAGTGTAGATGGACCTGTCAGATATTATGACAACCCATTATGGGACCATTCATTAAGGTACAGAAGAAGCATAGACATATATAACTTGGTCAACAAACCTTTGTCCCATACACCGGGATTCCATCATTTATTTAACTATTTGAGTAAACGATTTTCTAGGGATAAATTGATACAAATAAGTAAAGAATTAAGTCAGTTTAGACCCATTTTTTTTGAGTGTTCCATTGAGCTCACAGAACAAGATTTAATATTTATGGAACAAGGTTATCAAAGGACTTTGTTGGAATACAGTAAATTAATATTCAAGACAGGTACACCTACTTGTATATGGAGGAGAAGTGGACAATTATCTTTCGTCAATGAAGAATTTGAGATTCTCACCGGGTGGAAACGGAACGAACTGTTGGGTAAAATGACATTCATCGTGGAGATTCTGGATGATGACAGTGTTATTGATTATTTCAAGACTTTTTCCAAAATTGCATACAAAGATTACAAAGGGTCTGAGATAATGTACAATTGCAAAATCCTATCATCTGTCAAAGACGTGAAGGTTAATTGCAATTGTATATGGACCTTAAGAAGAGATGTCACCGGTTTACCACTTATGATAGTCGCCAATTTCATGCCGCTATTCTGATTGACAATGGTATTCAATAGACAAAAAAAAAAAAAAAAAGATAACATATGAAAAGATCAGCTCTCAAATATAATGACAGCATCCACTTATGATAATGATCTTGCAATTACAATCGAACCACTCATGCATCCATCAATACTAAAAGCTTAGAACACACATTACTGACGACAGTCATACTCTGTTGTTACCCGCATTCACATCTCCTCCAATCACATCCCACGGGGCGCAAGCGGCAAATATTTATTGGCGGCAAAATTTTTAGTATATAAACAGCATTAATAATTATTTGGGGCAAAACTTGGAACTGATACAATCTTTTATTTAATAAATCTTACATATTATTTATGTTCTTATAGTTCAAAACATCCAATAGATACATCAACATAATCTTTTTTACGGTTATTCGAGGAATATAAATATATATATTTATATATATTTAAAATCGTATATTCGAGAGAGGATCAGATTACAAGGTTTTTTTATTTGTTGGAAGAATAGTGCATTTTGTTACTCCCAGTGGAACATCTAAAAAAGAAAAGAGTAGAACCGTTAATCCCAATAATATTAATATAAAGGAATTGAAACTTTTTTTTTCATAATAAAGTTTCTCAAATTAATATTATCGACCAGTGAAAATCAATACGTATCATATTAAATTCTCCGTTACTTTACAATAATGTTCAGATTAGCACAACAGTCCCAGATCATTAAAGGTAGATTAGTTTCAGCTTCTACTAGAAATTCGTTAAATCATTCCATTCGTTTCAATGGTTCTATTTCTTTGGAGAGACAAGAAGATTTAAATAACCCTTCTGTGAAATATTTAAATGGTGGAAATTCAAAGGTTAATGATGCTACAACTAGAGTAAGACATTTAAGAAACCAACTTAATGCAACTGGGAAGCAGAACCAAAGATCAAATGCCCCACGTTCTCAAAATAATTCAAAGCATGCTTCAAATGTTAACTATGTGAGCATTGATTCTCCATGGTACAATCAGGTAACTGCATTTGATGAATGTGTTTCACAGACATTGTACATGTCTCAAACACCAAAGAGAAAATCAATGAACCAATCTACTTCTCATCCAGATCCAAATTCAAATCCATTATTTTGGGATTCTATTAACAAAGCCATGAAATTGTACAACGATCTAACAAATAACAATGCACCAGAAATGAATGCAGCAAGAGTATCAAAGTTAGTCCATTTACTGCATAATGGTTTGAGAGCCAATAGAAATCAATTAACAAGAATGAATAAAAAACCAGATTATGATTCCCAATCGTTTCACAAAGAAATGACAAATTATTTACATCAATCATTGAAAGAAATATCATACAATACCCTAGAAGGAAAAAGTACACTTAACGAATATGGTGCCATGCATTTAATAACTGCATTCAAAGAATTATTACTTTTTGATGAAGCCGTTACAATTTGGAAAACAGCTATTGATGAAACTAAACACAAAGAATTAGCGAAAGTATTTCTGAACCCAAGAGTTGTAGGTGTAATCTTACCATTACTATATGAACATGGTGTCCCATTTAATGAAATTCAGTCTTTATATACTAAATCATCTTCTTTGATTAACTTTTTTCACCCAAATCTATCGGTTGGTATGATTAGAGCCGCTTTATCTGCAGGTGAAAATGAGATAGCTTTACAATTTTTCCAAAAATTATGTGAAGAATCGACCGAGTCAAAATATGGTTATTTAATAGAGACACATCTATCCTTTATTGGTGAATGTAAAGATTTAAACGTAGCATCTGCTTTCTTTTACAAAGCTTTGAATAATGAAATGCCATACAAAATAGATTTACAAGTCTCTTACGTCAAATCATTTATTAAAAACATCTGGGAAATAACTAACGACTTCGATAAAGTTTACGACATATGGTATAAGTCGGTGGTACATTACGGTAAAAATATTAATCATGGTATCTCATCGTCATTAAATGATACCTTTTTTGACATCTTCTTTAAATATTTTGCTAATAATAAATTAGAGGGCTTCCAAAGATTACAAAATGTCATTCTAACATATAATAATATTAAACAAATTGATGAACCATTTTTTAATATTATATTAACTAAGTGTACTATTTGGAGAGATAAAAGTGTCATTGAATATTTGGATAAAGCTTATGAGCTTTATCATATTCGTAAAACTATCGTTGCATACAGAATCCTTCTGAAATCAACAGGCTCTGTTGATAATATTTCAAATGAGGAAATTTTAATAAGATGGAAAGAAATGGTCCAAAAATCGGATGAAATTGGTTCGACATTCATTGCAAACGCCGATTGGGCAGCTTTAAGAGATGCAACAATTACGTGGACACAGAACAATTTCGATCAAGCATCTAATGTTGCATCTTCTATATCGTCTTCTCAAATTTCTTCTTCAACCAATTCTATTCCAAACAGCTCCTTATCCTCTGTAAATAATGCTGAAGAGCTAGACTTTTCACACCCTGCTTTGCAAGCTGCAAACGCCTCTGGAGCTTTCGATGAATTTCTGCATGATAATATTGTGAAACAAGAAAATAGTACTTCGAATGAATTTAATTTTGAAGGTAGTAGAGTTGAATTGTATTTGAAAATCGTCAAAAGGTACTCAGTTTTCTGTCGTGATGCTAGACAACTTTCAAGACTAACTTCTGGAACTGCAGCACATTATCCTGTACTTCGTAAATCATTGAGCAAATTGGAGAGCTTAGATTGTTCTGATATTGATATTCCAAATTTACATAATTTAAAACAAAATTGAAATAAATAAATAACAATAGTTTTTAAAAAAATATATTTTAAAGATGAATATCTCTTTAGATTTTGTTAAATGGTTTACAATAATCAATTAATATAAATATTGATAATGATAAAATGCAATAAATAAATTTAAAGCACTTCATCGTTTTCATATTCATACAACAAAATCCCAATTATTCATTAATACAGCAAATTGATTATACTTTCTATTGTTACAATAGTTAAAAATCCTTGAACTACATACATATATACCATATTATAAAAATAAAAATAAAAACAGTTTTATCAAATATCTTTAAAATTACCTTTAATTAGAAGCTAATACTTGGTACTTTTCAAGGTTTGAATCTCTAACTTACGTAAACCTTCTTTGACCTTTTCTTCCAATAGATCAATAGACAGAAGAATATCTTTTTCTTCTTTACTTTCAACCAGCAGATACAATTTTGGTGGTTCCTTTTCAGACTTTGGATGATTACTTTCAGAATAATATTGACCTCTGCTTGTGATGCTGCACCCGGTCTCACGCTTTACAAATGATAATGTTGTACTCTTCGACACTTCCCATCTAATAATCTTAGGCAAATCGTTTATGAAAATTTGTGCACTAAATGTTATTGTACCATCATCATTAATGTTTTTCATTGTTTTATATTCTAATTTAGGTATTTCGATATCCTCAATTTTGTCCTTGGAATTTTGGTCAATTGCTTCAGTAGATTCTTTACTTTCTAATGGATCTTTTTCGAATGTGACTGGTGTTCTTTCATTTTGATTGTTGTTGTTTTTTCTTTGGATATCTAAGTTATCTAAACCTTTTCCACCAAGGCCTTTTGATATTTTATATTTTCCTGTCTTCAATCCACTTTGAAATTCTGATGCCATCTCTTTCAAAGTAGTCAACTGATCTCCATTGGTACTCAACAATTCCTCATCTCTCATAGCCTTTAGAAGTATGTAAGCAGCATCGATATCATTCTTCAATAGTAAACTTATGGCAGTACCTTTCCTTAATCCACGAGCTGTTCTCCCAGTGGTATGCACATATTGTGCAAATGATTTTACTGCATTATATATAATAACCAATGATACTTCAGGTACATTTAAACCTCTAGAAAGTACTTCAGTACATATAAGTATACTATTTTTAGTTTTCTTATATTTCTCCAAATTTAAAACTCTTTCTTGATATGGTTTTCCAGCATGGATAGAAAATACTTCGTAATCATATTTCTCTAGTCTATTGGAAATCATATCACAAATTTCTTGACTAGAAACAAAAATTATAACTTTATTGTCAGTTTCACCTCTAAGTATACCTTCTTCTGATTTATTAGATAACACTGGTTCTGTGTGACCAACAAAATCATCTAAAATATGTACAAGTCTAAAGAATTTTTCATTTTCATTGCTCAAAATAGCAAATTCTTGATGAACATTCTCATTCACCATATTCTTGGAATTTATTGTAATAGTCAAAGGATCAGTTAGAACTCTCTTTACGAATGCCTGTAATTTATTTGGGAATGTAGCACTAAACAAGATACATTGTTTATCTGGGCGAATGGTTTTCATTATTTGAGTCACCTGTGGTTCGAAACCCATATCAAATAATCTATCAGCTTCATCTAATATCACAAAAGTTATTCTTTTGGTATTTAGTAATCTACCTGAGTTAGTAGTCAGGAGATCTATAAATCTACCTGGAGTTGCTACTACTATTTCAACACCCCTTTTAAGTTCGTTAATTTGTTTTTTTAACTCTGATCCACCAGTACAACAAATCGACCTGATTGATTCATCACTTTTCGTAAATATTTTAACTTCTTCATTAATTTGAATTGCTAATTCTCTAGTAGGTGCAATAATAAGTCCTAAAGGACCAGTTTCCGATTTAGATAATGATCTTTGTGCTTTAATATGTCGTATCAACGGTAACAAGTACGATATAGTTTTTCCTGATCCAGTTTTTGATATACCAATAACATCTCTTCCAGACATAATAGCAGGTATTGCTTGGCATTGAACTGGAGTTGGTGACTCAAACTTCAGTACTTTTGTGATTAGAGTCATTATACTGGTTGAAACACCCAATTGAGACCATCTTGTAATTGGGCGTGGGCAGTCTTTTCCTGTAATTTTTATATTTTCAAGATTTAATCTTAATTCAGAAACTTCTTCCTGAGTCATCTTTTTCACATCTTCAGGTTCGACATAGAAATTTTTTGGGAATGGTTCCATATCTTCTTCCTTATATTGCAAACTATGGACAAGTTTTCTGGCTTTTAGTTTAGAAGCTCTTTTATAAGCAGAAACGGCTTCATTATCTGAAATATAGCCATATTCATATAGTGGATCATCTTCGATATTGTTATTATCTATTAGTGATCCATTTTGCTCAGAAATGTTATTTCTTTTAGTCTCTAAAGAGTTTATAAAATTGTCAAGGGGATCAATTGACTTCATTTGGTCTGTTATTTGCTCTTTGTTTGATATATTATTCTCTAAGTCATCCTCATCAGCAGATGTTGGCTTATACAGCGGGATATAATCGACTAATTGTTCATCGTCACTATCTTCGAACAGTATTTTTTGCTTTTTGTTCTTCACCTTCTTCTTATTGGTCGATCTTTTTATCTTTTCAGATGATTCTTTTGATTTTAATTCATCTCTTTCCCTCTTTTTCTTCTTCCATTCTTGTAGTTTTAACTGTCTTTCTAATAACTTGGGATCTGTAATGGTAGTGTTAGTAACTTGGATTTGTCCATATTTTGGTTCCGTAACAACAGCATCGGTAGCATTCTTGCTATCCTCAAATTCTGTTTTCTTTTTCTTCCATTTAGCCAATTTGGCCCTTCTCCCTTCGAAAAGCTTCTGTTTATCAGCATTTACATCTTGTACATACGGTGTCTCACTCATCTCTCAATTAACTGATCCCAAAGGTGTATGACCTTACTAATGCTCTATGCTGGAAACAGATAATTAAAATTAAATAAATTAGTGAAATGAATATTTGCACTATATTTATTTATACAATATTAGTTTATAATGGACTATTGTCAATAATTTAAAAGACCTTGATTAATTATTTGTAATTGAATCATCTCTCGAAAGCATCTGGAAATTTTTGAAGGCTTCAAAAAATTTGACCTTTAAAGGATAAATTTTCAATCTTGGCTTTTATTCTAAATGATGTATAATTTAAAGAAGAAGCTCTTTTATTATTATTGTTTTATTATGTTTGTTTCAATGGGTATAATAAGGCAGGTAATTCAGTTGACACGTATTTTGGTGTATAGACTACTTGGGTAATATAGCAGCAAATAAAGAATAATTGAAGATGTCATTCAAACCGGAGAAGCCAGTATGGATGTCTCAAGAAGACTATGATAAACAATATGGTACCCTGAATGCTGAATCCACATCTGAGACAGGAGGCAACGAGTTGGGTATAGCACTACCCAATGAACAAAGTGTTGAGTCAATGGATAATACTAGATATAATAATCATACAGATGGTAACTCGTCGAATAATCAGAGAGGAGGGAATAAACAACGTAGGCATCAAAGATATGATGAAGAAGAAAAAAGAAAGAAGATGAGAGTTCAGCAATTACGTGATACACAATTTAAAAGACATGAAATTGAACTCACAAGTCAGAGAGAAAAGAATGTTGATCAATTAGTTATTAACCATTATAATGAGAGAACATATATTGCCAATCGATCAAAAAGAAATTTATCACCTATTATTAAACTTCGTAATTTTAATAATGCAATCAAATTCATGTTGATAGATAAATATACCAGGCAGCATGATATTGTACTTGAATTGGGTTGTGGTAAAGGTGGTGATTTGAGGAAATACGGACAAGCTGGTATCTCGCAATTCATTGGTATAGATATATCAAATGCATCAATTGAAGAAGCACAAAGAAGGTATAGAACAATGAAAAACTTGGATTATCAAGTTATTCTAATTACTGGTGATTGTTTTGGTTTATCCTTAGGTGAAGTGGTAGAACCTTTCCCTCAATGTAGATTTCCCTGTGATGTTGTCTCAGCACAATTCTGTTTGCATTATTCTTTTGAAACTGAGGCAAAAGCAAGACGTACCATGTTAAACATTACCAAATCATTGAAAATTGGTGGGCATTTTTTTGGGACTATCCCAGATTCAGATTTTATCCGTTATAAACTGAATAAGATAGATAAAGATGTTGAAAGTCCCTCCTGGGGCAATTCAATTTATAAAGTAACATTTGCCAATAATGAATACAAAAAAAATGACAATGAATTCCCTTCTCCTTTTGGTCAGATGTATACGTTTTGGTTAGAAGATGCTATTGATAATGTTCCAGAATACGTTGTTCCATTCGAAACTTTAAGAAGCTTGGCAGATGAGTATGGTATGGAATTAGAACTACAATCACCTTTCAATAAATTTTTTGTTGACGAAATACCAAACTGGATGAATAGATTCTCACCAAAAATGAGAGAAGGGCTTCAAAGGTCAGATGGTAAGTTCGGCATTGAAGGTGCTGAGAAAGAAGCAGCTGCATATTTTTACACTGTCTTTGCCTTTAGAAAAGTTAGGGACGTCGAAGATGAAGAAATTATATAATATAATTCTAATCAAAAATTATAAATCGTCTAGTTAATTTACTTATAAATTTATCTGTATAATATCAAGTCACTACAGCGCTGTCGTTACAGTCATTGTTTGAGAATTAATTAACATTGTGGGAGGTAAACCTTCTAACCATATGTCTAAATCATGGACATATTTAACACTTTCATCTTGGTCTTTATGCGTTCCTAGCTGTGGTAATGGTAATGTCGTAAATATTAAATCAGAATCAGTCGATAATTGGACCATTAAATCATTTAAAACCAAATACTGTGCGGTGCATGGCAGATCGTTGAAGGTCAATTTTTGCATAGCTCTCAACAGACTGCCATTGGATATCACAGATGTTATGTTTGGTAAATCCCCTTGATTCGGACTCTCATTTCGAACTGGTGCATCTTCATTTGAAATTGGTATTATTGTAGGTTGGTCACCTGTTCCTTCTTCAATTATTCGTGTTCTTGGTAATGTATTACTAGAAAAGACGGGATTCATATTACCTGCAGCATTAAGCGAGGATTGACTAACTTTCCCGATTGCTGATTTTTTGTTGATGATATTATTGTTGTTGTTGTTGCTGTTGTTGTTATTATTATGATTATGGTGTCTTCTAATTATTTCATACTGTAATCTTTGTTCTTTTGATAATAGTGATGATGTGGAGCCTGTCAAAGAAAAATCAGTCTCATCAGATTCAGAGTCGCTCAGAACGTAATTATTTCCATTCATCTGATGCGGAGTATGAGAAGACATACTCAACGATACTCCGAGTTGTTGTAATTTGGAGGTTTTATATTTTTTAGTATTAACATTACAATTCTTAATATTAATTGTATCAGAAGTCGAAAACCTCCTTAATGGTTTCAGAGTATTTCTTGATTCGACCAAGTCTTCCCACCAGGGGTCATCTCTTAAAATTTTAGATACATAGTCGAACATAATAGGATTTCCTTTGACGATTGTATTATACACTCTGAACTGATCTAATGAGACTACTAAAACTTTGGCATCGATACGAAGGACTTCCAATAATTTATTCATTCTATCAAGTTCATCTATTCTTTCATTTTCAGTTTCTACGAATAAAATAACTCTAAGAACGTGTGTCTTCTTCCACTGAGGGACTGTAACTAATATAGCACCTAATTGTAATATCAAAGTATATGTATCAAAATTTGTCGTTAAAAGAGAAACATCTTCGTTTTTAAATTTCATTCTAGCTGACATTTGAATAGGATATAGATCAATGTATTTCTTATTCATTATCGTTTCATCTTGATTGACCAGTTCACAAGGAAATTTGAGGTCAATAAATCCATGGGCGATAGCGATATTAGATTTCATAAGCGTTAAATCCTCGATTATTTCGACCCATTCATTGATCGTAACTTTTTTTTCATTTTTAAACTCATCAGTTGGTAATTTGTCTAAAATTCGAGGATCATTCTTTATTGTCATTAGTTTAGGGGCAGTTCGTACTAGATTATTATTGTAGTAACTAGATAAGTCAAAAAATCCAATAATCGTGATATTTGGTTTCATTCCACCTAAGCCAGATCCCATGAAAACATTGCGAATACCCCAGGGCAGATTAGGTCCTGCTCCAATTTGTACAAATGCTTTAATATCAGTCATATCTCTAATCTGTACCCAAGCATTTTGTATTCTTTTTACTTCGTTAAATTGATTCTGAAAATCATCAGTTACTGTGACATGACCAAGGATATAAAGACCTCCCTTCTTCAAATTATTGCAAAATTTAATTAAATTCCAACTAGTTCTTGGGTTATCAACAAGCAGTAATATTTGAGGTCTCCAATATTTAATATTATCTTGGCGTAGTCTTAGTAAATATTTTCTCACTTGATGGTATATTAGTGTCTGGGATACATCACCCCAAGATTTAGGAGGACAAACATAATGAATAAATATGAATATTATAATCATCGATAAAATTACAGCTGATGCAGACATACCATCAACAATAAACATGGCAATAGAAGAAATAATAGTACCTACCAATGCAGTATATTTATCGAAGTACTTAAACGATGGTCTAAAGTTTGGTGCCGAAGAAATCCTCAGTAAAAAGCATGCTAAATTCATCACTACAAATGTCATTAAGAAAGTCATTGTGATTAAAGTTGCGATTTTGTTAACATCGAATAATAAGCAAATTTGTGTGATAAACCACGTAAATATTAAAGAATATATTTGATTTTTGCAAAAAAATGACAAACCTGGAAATATGCTATCTCTTGCTATAGCTTCCAATACATATGCAGCACCTAACATACCTACTGTAATTGAAAATATAGATGTCGACATCTCACCCAAAAAAATAAGAGTTTGGAATGCACTAACAGATTGAATAACTTGGACATCTTTATAAAGGGATTTCCTTGGTATTGAACACCCCATTGATAAAACCACGATAGAGTAGCAAATAAATGTCAACAATAGGCCCCATAGAGTTCCCTTTGGAATTGATTTTGATGGTTTCCTTAATTCGCTTGACATTCCTGCTCCTGCAAAAATACCAGCTGTTGCTGGAAATAAAACACCAAATAAATCATTGAAAGTTTCTTTTCCCTTCAACATTGATCCAGCAGCTCCTTTTGTAAAGTGAGGAAATAAGTTTTCCTTTAATGTTTCCCAACTAGGTCCTGAGTAGGATATGGCATCCTTGAATGGAGATTTGATAAATAAAGACAGGGGGATTGAGACAATGGAACTTAATAAAATAAAAAATAGAAAATTACCAGCTCTAGAAACTGTTTGAGAACCAACTAATGCAATGGTTATACATAGCAACAATATAACAGAAGAATATATGAACTCATTCCATTTGCCGGTTGGCAATAAACCAATAAAAGCAGCTTCATTCGATGAATCATTGAATATTCCAAAATTGTATAACAAAGGTTCGGCTAAACCTACGGCATTCATTGCACTATTAAATACTTGGCCCAAAAAGAAAACTAAACCAATTGATCCACCAAATTCGGGACCTAAACATCTTGAAATCATGTAATATGCACCTCCACCTCTTATGGTACCATTTGTAGAGATAGCAGAGATACTTAAAGTAGTCAATAAATTAATTAAATAACTTAACAATAATAATCCCAATGTGCAAATTATACCCAGTTGACCCAATACGAAGCCGAATCTCAAAAACATTAGAATAGATAAAACATTTAATGTCGTCGGTATAAATACACCATCAAATGTACCTAATTTATGTTTATTTGGATTATTTGGATCATATTTGGAAGAAACTTTCTGACCAGCAGGAGTTGATTGATAGCTAAAATAAGTCATACTCTCTTTCCTAGTAGGTAGCAATGAAGTCAATTCATTGGTATTAACAATATTCTGTGGTTTGTGAGAGCCTGGTAAATTGTAGAATTTACTTGACATAAAGGAATATATATATCACAATTAATATAAAATTGCTTTATTTGTAAAAATATATCTTCAAATTTGATTCTTTTTCTGTTGGATTTTGTTATATTTCTAGGTATCTGCAAACTTGAGGATTCAATTTACTGGGAAACTTTATATAAACAATAATCACAACTTTTCAGTCAAAGTTACTTGAATTATTAGTCTTAACTAAAAAAACTTTAACCTTCCACAATTATATTTTAAATGTTTGTTCACCAAATCAATATTCATTAGTATGTTATCCTTTTTTTAATAGTTGTAAAATGAAATCGCGATGGGATCGTTAATATTGAAATTAAAACCATTAATTCTTATAAGATGAACTTTCTTCAAAGTAATATCATGTTCTTTATAAGAGAGAGTTTACAATTGTGCATACGAATTATTAATTTATGTAGTAGAATAGAATAGTTGGATGCAAATGTTTATTTATTAATACTGAGTTTTTTTTTCTTTTTGGAATAGAAAAGTGCCAATATTGTTGAGTTTTAGATGTTACATAAGAGTTATTATAAATGATATCTTGATCGTAAGCACAAAAGAAGTTCATAATATGTCTTTTAACAGAATATGGTACAACGTTCTGATATTGTAAAATTAGTTTTATAAAAAGATTTTACTCATTGCTTTTGTCTTTTGGATTTATCTTCCAATTTATTCCATAATTCCTCTTCATTATCTTCTTCATCTTCTTGCAATATCTGCTTTCTTTTCTTCTTCTTATCAGTTGGTGCATTTGGGTCTTCAGGAAGTTCAATATCTTCATCATCTAATACAATAATATTTTGGATCTTGGTTCCAATGTAAACTTTGGTAGTTCTATTGTGTTTCTCAAGATCGAAAATTCTCAAATATCTGTCCATCCCACCTTGTAGAAGGTGTTTTTGGTCTTCGATACCAATATATGTTGCAGCACCAACTATATCTTGCTTACCATATTTATATAATAATCTGCCAGTATGATCAAACTTCATAACGTTCTTTTTTGTATCTGTTGTAAGAAATTCAATTTTGCTGATATCATTTGTTTCTGCATTACCCAATTCTGTTACTTCACTATATTTTAATTCTAAGGAAGTAAGAGGTTCGCGGTTAGGTAATAAGTCGATATAATCCATTGGTTTACGACCATGTTGAGTTCTATATATGCCTAAATGAGAATATCTCGTTATGACCATAAATTGAAAATTTACTTTACTGGCGTCTGCATCCTTGCCATCATATGGTAACAAAAATTTCAAGCAAACAGGCCAAACAGGGACACGCAAATCTAATCTGTCGTTTTTTACATTCTTAGCTTCCCATATCTGTGTTAGTGAGGTGAAGTCTCTTGATAATTGGACTAATTTAACTAAGTTCTCTTCTCCACCAAAACCGAATACATAATTTTCGTTACTGGTATCTAAATCGTACAATTGAGCAAAATCTAATGGTGCTTTGACCTCCAATGTATTAATTTTTGATAGTTTATTAGTCTTTTCGTCAACTTTAATTATATGGATCAAACCAGATTTAGTGGCAACAAAAAATATATCAACAGAACCAGGTAGGGGCGCCAAAGTAACAAATCCATCATTTAACTTGGTTCTCTTTTTGGAGTTCTTAAATAATGGTTCTAATCTTTTAGAATCTGTAAGACCTGTAATTATATCTAAAACCTCAAATTTTGAAACTTCGAACTCTGGTAATGGAACAGTGCTATTCTTAATATCCTCCTCAGTATATTTGGTGACATTTTCAAGTTTCACCAACTCAATTGAACCGTTGGCTCTTGCAAGTAAGATGACTTGTGGAGACACTAAATATATTTTTTCAATAAAACTACTTGAACCTTGGGCCAAATGAGTCTCTTCGTGTAATGGTTGCAATCCAGTTAGAATAGATGTATCGGTGTTTTTGTTACAAACAATTTCTTTCAATGAACCGTTGTCAATACAACTAACTAGAAGTCTCATGATAAAACAAATATATAAAATTTTATAATCTTATTTCGATAAATTGAACCATTTAATGAAACAAACTCTTTTTGCCTTGTTTCGGTCAATCCTAAAGTCAATTGCTTTGATGTTATTTTGTACAGAGTATAGTTAATAGCCTAAAAATTAAAAATAATATATAACTACAAACAAATTAAACTTATATATTGAAATATGAAGGAAACCATTAAGACTTAAATTGAATAGAATCTAATAACCATCTCAATAAAAAGTTAGATAAAAGTAATTGATTAAATGCTTGTGATGAGATGAGATGAGCATTTGAAAAATTTTTTGGGCTTAAAATTTCATTTGATGTCTTCGCAGCGTAATGAGCGTTCCATTTGATTCCACTCCACATTCAAACAGGATAATGAGATAAGAGATATATATCAAGAAGTTGCTTTGGATAATTGTTGGTGATTAATTATTGTGATGATGAACAAGCCATTAGAAACTGTGATAATGTATATCAACTGGTTTTTTAGTTTGGCATGCTTATAGTTTTCCATTAATCGTCTCTAAACCACATAAAGAGATTACTTTAGAAAACTTTCTATGTATAGATGTATTTTCAAAGAATCAGTCAGTCCTTATTAAATATTTAACGTATGTATACATATAATATTTATTATTTACTTTGTGGTTGAATGTATGCAAGTGCAGAGACCCAGTCAAGCATTGTAATACATTTTCTAAAAGAAAATATGAATAAATAAAATCTTGCGTTTAGTTGTTGTATGAGTTGAAATAATTTCCAGCTAATTCAAATGATAGAAAAATTATATTTATTCCTGTCTCTCTTTTTTATTCATTTTATCAGTTTCAATTTTGTTACTAATTAACATTATTGCAGCTTGTGAAGCAATAGCAGTACCTTTAATTACTAGTTTTCTCTCTTGAGATCCAAGCTGCTTGGGATCTATTTTGATAGAACATCCGGTTGATTCTTTGATAGAGTTGATATGTCTACCATCTTTCCCAATTATATTACCAACGAAGTTTTCATCAATGTATATTTCCTGTGTTACTAATGTCATCGGCAGTATCTGATCTGAGTTAAATAAGTTCGAATCGACTATTTTGATATTTGGAATAGTGAAATTAGGAGTAAATGACATGGCTTTTGCAGCATTTGCAGGAGTGTAAACAATCTGTTGATTTTGTAGCTCATTTCTAGGTTGTGCTGGGTATTGGTTAGGATTTCCAGTTCGTAACGGTAAAATTCTTTTGACATTACGATATGGGGAGTATTTATCCGTTGGATGATATTGATGATGTTGTTGATGATTATACCCAGAATTCATATCCATTCCCATATTCATGTTCATACCTGAACCCATGCCTATTCCCATTCCCATATTCATTCCTATTCCCATACCCATACCTAAATCCATATTCAACCCCATATGATTTCCAATATCCATATTCATATTCATTGGGTAATTTATATTGGAGTAATTATTAATTAAAACTGAATACATTGGATTAGGTTGGTAGAATATCGCTCTATTTTTATTCTTTTTGTTGTTGTTGTTGTTGTTGTTGTTGTTGTTAGTATTATCTATAATTGTCTTTGATATATTTAATATAGCAATTTCCAAAGTGTCTGAAACACCAGTGATTGCCAATATTCTGTCATTAGAAGGTAATAGTTGTTGCGGCGATGCAAACAGTTTTATGGAACTTGATTCTTCTATTTCTTTCAGTTTTTTACCATTTTTACCTATTATATATCCCATAAGGAAATGTGATATTAGAAAATATAAAGTTGTTGGAACTTCTTTTGAACTATCCATATTATCTTTTTCATTCCATTTTTCCAAATCCTCTATCGATTGCACGTTCTCATCGAATGTGTTTGTAATTGATTTGACAATCAATCGAATTGCTTTTGCAACATTCACATATTGTCCTCGTATATGTATTACCCTTTCTGGTGTATCTTTATTATTCTCCGAAACATTAATCTTAGTTCCTGTCAAATTTTTTATTCTATTAATTCTCTCACCCTTATGGCCTACCACTAACGATGCTTCCCTAATCAAGCATAGTAACCTTAAATGTATATGATTTTCATTCTTTTCTTCTACTGAAGAAGATTTCGTCATTATTTTGCCATCAATTTTTGTTTCGACTATCTCAAATGTGTCATCATGATGATCGATGTTATTTTTAACATCACCGTTTTCATCTTCATCATCATCATCTAGAGCTACACGTTTAATTTCAGCCTCTAGTTGATCCTCTTGTGTATCTTCATTCTTCCGTTTCAAAATCTTTGTGGAGATCGACTCATTTTCAATACCTTTCACAGAAGGTGCCACGGTTTCATTATTTTTGGTCATCGTAATCAAAACAACCCTCTTTATAACTTTTGAATTTTATAATTTTAACTTAGATATATTATAATTACAATTTACAATAACCACAACTCACTCATAGAACAAGAAAAAAAAAAACAGGGTACTTTTATATTTCAAAATTCTTAAATGACACTTTTAATATTTTATTTTTAACAGATCAGTTGGTGCGTTATTCAGTTTCAACGATCAATTGAACTAATAAATTCAAAATATTTAATTGATATATAATTGTATACATGTTAGCATATATTATATTAAAATTCAATTGACAAAAACAACTTTAGAATGAACAAACAACACCTTGAATTTAATGGAACTAGTGTCTTCTCTTTCAATAATTCCCAGATTTTAGAGTTGTTGTTGGCCTTTGATGAGTTTCTTATGAGAAAGTGAAAATCGTTTTAAACGAAATATACCTCTAAGAAATTGAAATATTGAAATATCAATTGAAAGGTATTGTAAGAAGAATTAAGATATATATTGTTTAATCAAAAATTAGATGATGTTTGATGATTGGGTCATTCAATTGTCCCTTTTTTTACATTCATTGAGGTGCTTGTTTTAAGGATTTGGCTATTGAAAATAAATTTTATTGTTTTGAACCGCCAAGCAGGAAAAAAGTCACATTTATTCATGGAAAGGCAGCAGTTGAAGAGTGAAGAGTGAAGGTAAAGGGTTATACGAAGAAAATTAATATTAATGATGTCAAAGCAGAAAAGTTTATACCATTGTTATTGTCTTCTATCAAGTGCTAACACTGTTGTTAAAGGTTCAGGAGAAATTGCTAAGGAATCATTCAAAAGTTGGTTGAATACCTCAACGTTGACAAGGCCAGTTTTGAATCAATTCCAATGGTATTATGATCCAAAATGGGAAGAAGCTAAAGCATTATCTTATAAAATTAGATCTGGTGGGAGTAATAACATCAATAATATTGGTTTGAAAAATAGTATCAGACAATATTCGACTTCAAGAAATGTAAATAAGGTATGTTAATTAATCATTTGTTTTATGGTGTGATAATGATGTTGTTTGTTGTTTTAATCAAATAAACTTGATCATTGATTGTCTGTCATCATGTATCTAATTAAATAATGTTAACTAACAATAATTCAAAATTAAAATTATTAATGAAATTGGAATATATTTTATGTGTTGTTTATGTTTACGATCATTTTATTATAACATTAATAAATTGTATAACTATTTAATACTAATTTATTTTCTTTCTGTTTCAAATTGGTTTTAATAATGTTAATTACAAAATTTACAGAATAATGAAGTCAATGGAAATATTTCTAATAATAATAAATTGGAAAGTTCAGAGGTGCCTACCTCAAGAATATCTCGTTTATTTCATTATGGTGCGCTCGCAGCTAATGTTGGTGTCAATGTGGCAGTTAAAAGCATTTCAGAAGCTTCAAAAGGTAGGAAACCTTCTTGGAAGTCCCTAGTTCTATCTGAATCGAATATTGAGACAATTGTTAAAAAATTCTCGAAGATGAGAGGTGCAGCATTAAAAATTGGTCAGATGATGTCTTTTCAAGATGATAAATTATTACCAAGAGAATTGTACGAAATACTTTCAAGAGTTCAAAATAGTGCTAACTACATGCCTCAAAGGCAATTAGAAAAAGTTTTGAAAAAAGATTTGGGACCAAATTGGGAATCAAAATATTTTAAATCATTTAATAAAATACCAATTGCTGCTGCTAGCATAGGACAAGTGCACGAAGCAGTATTGAAAAATGGCGATAAAATAGTTGTTAAAGTTCAATACCCAGGTGTTAAAGAATCAATTGATTCTGATTTAAGCAATATTTTGATGTTGTTGACTGCCTCGAGGTTATTGCCAAAAGGTTTATTTTTAGACAAAACTGTAGCAAATGCCAGAAGAGAATTAAATTGGGAATGTGATTATATAAGAGAAGCAGATGCTTTGATAAAATTTGGTACTTTGATTAAAGACGACCCAGTTTTTGTTGTTCCTAAAGTATATAAAGATTTGACAACGGACTCTGTCTTGGCAATGGAAAAATTAGAGGGAGTTGAAATAATGAAACTACCAAGCAATATATCAAGAGAATTGAGGAATTACATTGGTGAGAATATTATGAGACTTTGTTTAGAAGAAATTGCTAATTTTAAATTTATGCAGACAGATCCAAATTGGGCCAATTTTTTGTACAATGAAAAGACCAAAAAAATTGAATTGTTAGATTTTGGTGCATCTAGACCATTTCCAGAAACATTTATTACAAATTATAGAAAATTATTAACTTATGCAAAGGAAAACGACTATGAAGGTGTTAAAAAAATGTCTATTGTTCTGGGGTTCT
The DNA here is from genome assembly GCA_030568035.1 of Tetrapisispora nanseiensis. Classification (NCBI taxonomy): domain Eukaryota; kingdom Fungi; phylum Ascomycota; class Saccharomycetes; order Saccharomycetales; family Saccharomycetaceae; genus Tetrapisispora; species Tetrapisispora nanseiensis. Next base: position 36,801 of record JAJLTH010000042.1, on the reverse strand, counting down.
TGAATGGTTTAGAATCTAAAGCGATGATAGATGCACATGTTGCAAGTATCGTAACTCTTTGTGAGGTATTTCGAGGGAAGGATGAAGATGTGTATTCATTCAGAGAGCAAACAGTATCAGATAGAATTAGAGGAAATATTGGACTTATGTTAAACGAAAGGTTATGTCCACCACCAGATGAAACATATTCTTTGCATAGAAAATTCAGTGGTGTTTTCTTACTTTGTGCAAGATTAGGGGCAGATGTTCATTGTGCAAAACTATTTAATGAAATATTTTATTTAAAAGATTAATAGAAAGCTTGTAAATAATAAAACAACATATTCATAATATAAAGCGTCTTTATTTTTTTAATCATTAGTTATGGGAAAATATCTTTGGTGGTTTTAAATTTAATAAAGCACAAAAGCTAGTGCAAAATATATAAATATTAACAAAAAAGTTAATTTGGAAAGAAAAAGTCAATAGGGGTAAACTAACATCCTGATAATTGAAATTAATTGAAATTAATTAAATTGTATTTGATTGAATTGAAGTTAATAAAATTAAAATTAGCCAGTGACACTTCCCAAAACAATAAAAAAAAATAAATGAAACGGACAGGAATTGAACCTGCAACCTTTCGATTGCAATCGTTTCCGAATATATCCAGCGTTTAATTGGAGTCGAAAGCTCTACCATTGAGCCACCGCTTCATCTAATTTAGGAAGTAAAAATTTATCTACAATTATTTGACAATGGGGAAAGTGATCATCCCAAAAAAAAAATATTTTAAGGAACTACTTATATATATTAAAATTTTCCTTTAAATACGTTTTGATATATTTCAAATTAATGATAAATGCATCTAAAAAACATGAATGAACTCATTCATAGATTTCTAGGATGAAGGGCGGATATGAAGACACGAGAAGCATCAAGCGACCAGATTTAAACTAAACAATAACTTTTCCTAAAAAAAGCAACATTTAGACGGTGCAAGGGTTGCGACACTACTAATCTCAATAAAATATTTATCAAATACCTAGCATGATCCGAGTATAGAGAACTACTAGAATAATTCACAGAGAGTAAACCCTCCTAAAAGATGTGTTACTGAACAGATTCATCAAAAGTCGAAAAAACATCCTACAACAACAAAGCAAAATTTCCTCAAATCTTCCATAAATCATGACTCCAAATAACCGTCGAGCAGAATCAATTAGTTTAAATAACCAAAGACTAAAGCTTATACCTTGACTATTCTCATCCATTACAATATAAAAAGATAAACGTTTTTTTTTAAAAAATATAGCGGCTTAGGGGAACAAGCAAGCTTGATCTATTACAGAAAAATAAAAATGAATGAAAAATGATATGAAACCATTTTTGATTGATCATATTTAACTAAACCTAAACCATTTTTCAAAAAAAAAAGAACACCTCCGTACTTATACCGTAGAAAAAATGAAAAATATATTGCCACGATACAGACTTAAATCTTTTAATTAGATAACATATCAATTCCTAAAGTTAAATAGAAACGTAAAATATTTCAGAAACCAAAAAAATTTATTTTAACCTTGATAATTATAAAGACAATTTCTCCATGAGTGACACTTAACGAGCCGTTCAAATAACGAACACCGTGAATCGTTCTATTGATGTAATTCAACTCGATCCATGACATAAGATATTCCTAAACAATTTAAAATCCTTATCCTATTCTATTGAAAAGGAAAAAAGAAAAAAAAATTGTGATCAGGAAGTGTAAAAGAAAATGAATTCTAATTCACTCAGATAAAATTTCAAAGAGATCTCTAAATACCCAAAATTCATTTATTTTATTCTTGTTTTTAGGAAAAATAAAACAAATGAACCAAAAATTTTTTAAAATAGTTGCCAAAAAATGTGTTGTAACATAAAAAAGGTAATGAGCCTCATTGAGGTCATTTCAGTTGTTACGCTGAAAAGAACAGATACTACACTTGATCTAAGCCAAATGGCAAAGAGATTTGGTCTTTTTAAAAAATAATCAAAAGAAAAAGAGAAAAAAAACCAAGAAGAAACATAATTAAAATTAAAATCTAAGTATTATATATTGTATATACACAAAATATATATATTTTAATGTAAAAGAGTTTAAATAATTAAAATTAATCATTTATTAAAAATCATGCTGTTTATATACTTTCCATAAAAAAATTAAAAAACCAAAAAAAAACCAAAAAAAGAAAAGAAACAAGAAGGAAAAATTTTTTTTTCCGTCCTGCCGAAAGAGGTTACCCTGTCGCCAGGATTAGAGACGTCGGCGGTTAAAAACTATCCAAACCCTAGCAAACCCTAGCAAACCCTTTAACAACCCTCTAAAACCCTAAATCATGAATCACGAAATCCAAAATGCGGGTAAAAAAAGTTACTCTCTCTCTCTCTCTTTTCACTTCTCTTAAATGTTTATTTTTTTTTGTATTAAATTCCTCTCTGTTGTTTAAAAAATTGGAAACAAGGCTACTATTTATTATACAGATTAGAAGAAAAGAGTATATTATATTAGAAATCAATCACCTATATTTTATTTTATTAAGAACCTGTAATACCATAAATAAGGTATGTTCTTTAAAATTATATATTTATATATTTATATATATATATACGTTCGTTGACAGCTCTTAATTATTTATTAGATTATCCTTATTCATAAAATTGGAGAAGCACTGAACATATAAAGGTTAGGTTATCCATTTTGAATGTATATAGACCCTAGAATTACACCTTAATTACCATTTCCCCTCCAAATTGCATTATATATTTTACATTTCAATAATAATAATAATAATAAATTGTTTTCATATTTAAAAGTCAATTTTTTTTTTAAATATTTTTTCCACCCTTAGATGAAGAGTTATGAATAATTGGCAACCATCATTTGTTAATTCGTTAGATTTAACAGAACATTTAAAAAAATCATTCTTTAGATATGACAATAAAGAGAAACAAATTAGTAAGATTGTTTTTGATGATTATGCAAATTTAATTTGGTGTGGTGATACTTATGGCAGAGTTTCATCATACGATATCAATTCACAACTATATACAAGATGTACTTCTCATATCGGCGCTATTCCTGTTAATGATATACTGATACGTAAAGAAGGTGTAATTTCACTTTGTGATGATTCAATCCATATTTCCAATAGGAGAGGTGTTACGTTGTCAAATATAACAAGTATGGAACTATCTGTATTGACGGGATTGAAAACTATGTGTTTTAATTCGAATGATAGTCAAAATTCTATTTATTGTGCTGGTAACAGTACAAACACTGGGATAATTTCAATTGATTTGAATAAAAATTGTTTGTCTTCAATAATTGATTATAATCCAAAGGTTAAGTTGCTTTGCACAAACAATAAAATTATATCAATTGGTAAGCAATCTGGCTCAATAGATTTACTGGATCCAAACTCAAACCATATAATTAAATCATTTGCTGGTCATTCAGCTACCATATCTGCAATGGACTCAAGAGACTATACACTGACTACTGTTGGTAAATCAAAAAGGTTTAACCATATGTACGCAGACCCTTTCGTTAACGTGTATGATTTAAGAATGATGAAACAATTTCCTCCAGTGTCGTTTTCTAAAGGCACATCAATGGGTTCAGGTGGTGCTGATTTCGTTAAATTGCATCCAGTTTTACCAACCGTCATGACAGTAGCGTCAGATCAAGGATCCTTTGATTTTATAGATTTGGTAAACCCAATATTGAGAACACAATATGTACACCCATGCAAATCCATAAAGGCAATGGAAGTCTCCCCAAACGGTGATCACATAGCTTTCCTAAATGATGACTATACTTTAAATCTGTGGTCTCGTTCAGGTGGAAGTTCAAATTATACAAACAAACCAGAAATATTAGAGTATCCTGAATATATAAACGATGGTCTTACATCAGGTGTAACGTCAATAGACAACCTTGACTATCCGCTCAGCTCCGTTGGTATGCCTTACTATAATGAAAAGTTATTATCTGCATGGCCACAAACAATTTTTCACAGTAACGGTACAGTACCAAAATCAATTGATGCTGCTTTACTACAATCCCCACAAGGTAAACATTCTGTTTTGACTAACAGAACAGGTTCTGTCCAAAGTTCAAGCTCACATTTATCATCAAAACAACATCCTCTGTTAAGATATAATAAATCGAAATATGGACGTGGTAATGTTGCAGAACCTTATGTTAATCTGGCTGATATCAGAAAGAAAAACTGTACATTGAGTACTTTCGCCAATAAAAGTAGTTCAGTTAACATCACAAATACATCACAGACAACTGAAGCAAATAATTTACTGAGAGTAAAGCCAGAAAAAGATAATGAAATACCTCCAGCATTCATGAAGTTACAGTTAACACATGGTAAATATGGTTCTGATAATTTTGATTTTAATGCATTTAACCAAACTGGTTATTCAGGTTTGGATACAGATTTAGATCATCCTTACATTAATCCAATCGTTCAATTATATAGATTTGTTCCAGAGATATTTAATTTTATTGCAGGGTGTCTTAAATATGAGAATTTCAGCCCAAATTCAATACTAACAGAATTAGGATATCTCTATGACATGATGCAAAGATCCGAAGGAAGAGTATGTTTGACTTCAAACTTACAGAATACATTAGACATCATAGAAGCGAATAATTCTTTTAAGTCACAAAGTTTTAATCCAACTAACCCAATGAAGAAAAATACATTTGAAGTTAATTACCAAACATTAAATGATACGCCTATGACTAAAAAGGGCTCAATCGGAAGTAATGAGAAATTATTGACAAGCGTCATACAGAATTTCAATGAATTTTTATTAGATCATCTAATGACTGACGAATTACAAAGAAATATACATAGTATAACATTGGAAGAAGCATTTGGATTTCATTTAGAGACCAATATATCTTCAAGTTGTCTACATTATGAAAAAAACACTAGCATTGTACCAACTTTAACGGTATGCTCACCTATAAAAAATAATTTAAAACACAATATTAGGAAATTAAACAATCAGACGATACTGCCTTATATTGAATCATCCATGAAGAGAACAAGTTTAATTCAAAGTACATGTGAAGTTTGTAACAAACATGAGTTGGTTGAATATGAATGTATAATAAAGAACTTACCTCCTGTATTATCTTTAAATATTCTTCTCTCTGATTTCGAATGGAATATTGCCAAAGCAGTTAAAGATTGGCTAGTATTAGAGTTCCATGCTACAATTTCCAAAGACAAAGCTGTTTTGAAAAATCATCCAAGTGAACTGAAAACGTCTAATCCAATTTTCAAATACGAACTAAGTGGTTATATTGCGCGAATAACTGATGCGAATGATGAATCGAGATTAGTTACATACTCAAGGGTATATGATTCAAATGCTAATGTTTTCAGGTGGTACATGTTTAATGATTATTTAGTGGTGGAAGTTGAAGAAGAAGAAGCTTTAAACATTTCTTACTGGTGGAAGACTATCGAAACTGTTATATATTGTGATTCTGAAGAGCTTAAGAAGCCATTTTTATCTGTCGACAGTTATCCTATCAATTACAATATTCTTTACCGTGACCATTTTGCAAATGGTATTAGAAACGAAGCAATCAAGCAATATACACTATTGAACAAAGATGACGAGAAGGACGTACCTAAACCGGGCATGCTGGTTGCCATTGATGCTGAATTTGTTGTGTTGAACGAAGAGATCAGTGAGATTGATTGCAAAGGAAACAAGACTATTATTAAGCCCAAGAAGACTGCATTAGCCCGTGTGTCAATATTGAGGGGTGACGAAGGTGACAAGTTCGGCGAGCCATTTGTTGACGATTATATTGTGAATAATGATCATATTGAAAACTATGTCACGAAATATAGTGGTATCGAACCTGGTGATTTGGACATTAAAAATAGTTCCAAGCAATTAGTCAATCGAAACGTCACTTATAGGAAGATATGGTTGTTGATGCAGATAGGATGTGTATTTGTTGGACATGGACTGAACAATGATTTCAAACAAATCAACATCAATATACCTAGTGATCAAATCAGAGACACATCTATCTATTTTTTGCAAGGTAAAAGATTCTTGTCACTAAGATACCTAGCCTTTGCAATATTGGATCGTAATATCCAAGAAGGAAACCATGATTCAATCGAAGATGCATTCACCGCTTTAATTCTTTACAAAAAATATTTGAATTTGAAAGCTAACAACACATTAAACCATGTATTAGATGTCATCTACGAGGAAGGTAGAATCACTAATTACAAAGTACCAGAATTGACAAGATAAAGAACTGCAACACTCACCCACAAAGAGAAAAAATATATATATATAGAAACTACTTTTGCAAACACACACCACACCGCATTATCGATCGATACAGACTAATGAACAAGATTGTATAAATAACTGAATAAGTAAAATAATTTATAAAAAAAAAGCAAAAAAATATCCAAAAAAAAAAAAACGACGACGACGACGACGACAACGACACTTATATCTTATATCTTATATCTTATTATAGCATTATTGGTAGATAAGATGCTGTTCTTTAAGAAGGAAGTACTTCCAGGATCATCCATCCAAATGTTACCCTGCCATGTCACGTGGTACTGAGAAGGCCAAATGGGCCCCCGGCTACCCGGCCCGACGTCATCCCACCCTCGGTTGTTCCATTGACCCGTTCGTTTTGCCTGCCGTTTTTGTCTCTTCAGCACGTGACAAGTTAACAGCCTGTTTTCTCCAGAATTGGCAAGACGAAAAAACTTTTTTCCTCCTGCGCTCTTTCTCTCCTCGGGATAGCTCCACCCATACACCACGCCAAACAACTGCCAACAACTCCCTTCTCAACAAAAAAATTGCACCGTTAAAAGTTTTCTCTTCGCTGCAGAAAACTTCGCTCCTGTTGAGTTCAACGGTGAGTGCAAAAAAACATCTGCATAGTTAACAATTATAATAGTAATAGTAATATAATATAATATAATATATATAGATAATTAATAATTAATAATGGTTTATCATCAATCATTTAATAACCTTTTAATAATATATAATGTGATTATTAATTTCAAATAATTCGTATTGATATTTATTTTCTTCTTAAGGTGTAATCTATTCACCATTACTAATTCAATATCATTTCTATATTCTTTTGTGCTCAACGTTTAATCACATCTCCTATAGAGAAAAAGTTAATTATAACAAAAAAAAATTCACTTTTCTGGTTACATTCCCTCCCCCCCACTTTACTCTATATATTTTTTATTTTTTTTGATATATAAACTATTCAAAGTTCAATAAAACTCTTACCACCTCATATTTCTTTCCTAACACTAAGAACTCCCATTATCATTACCATATTATGGGAAAGAGCCCGTCGAATAACGATTTAAAACTGCCGCGATCGAACCAAAATAACAACCAACAACAGCAATCAACTACAGATGATCTCAATTCTAACGAGCCAAACGATCCAGATGATAGTAGGCCCCCTACTATCATCAACAAGAATACGAAAAATATAAACATACCAATTGTGAAGACTGAGAATACACATACTAACGTCCTTCATAGACACGATGACTTCAACTTGGATATAGACATATCCTTAGCAAAGTCTTTTGCTTCGTCCACTACTGTAACTACTTATAGTGATTTTTGTAGTAGTACCAGTAGTGATAGCAGCTATGCAAGTAATGCGAGTGATAGCAACACTTTGTTCACCAACAACACTGGGATTTCAACAAATTCGTTGCAATCCGCAAATTCAAGTAAAATCAGCAACCAAAGTTTGAAAGCGTACGGTCATTTGAAACAACAGACTGGAATCTCGACTACCCCTACCCCATCGTCGGGTTGGTCATCGTTGTCAGCAGGAAACCCGCTGGCCTCCCCTTCCTCCGCAAGTTCAAATAAGCTTCTCAAGAAACAAAATTCTTTGAGTGGTTCACAAACTTCGACTTCGTACTCGTCCATCCCAAATAACAGACTGTCCACTAAGCAGGTCTTTTTGAAAAGATACCCAAACGATCCTTCTTCAAATGAAGGATTGAACTTGGATGATGCTATCGAAAAATTATTGAAGTTGGGCGAAACAAGATATTACAAATCAAGAGACTTTTCTTTCCATTCTTGGGAAATCCAATTGATTTGTTACCACGCAAGAGAAATTTTTTTAAATCAACCATCACTATTAAGATTACAAGCCCCAATTAAAGTGGTCGGTGATGTCCACGGTCAATTCACCGATTTATTAAGAATTTTGAAATTAAGCGGTGTCCCACCAGATACTAACTACTTGTTTTTAGGGGACTACGTGGACCGTGGTAAACAATCCCTTGAGACGATCCTGCTTCTTTTATGCTACAAAATAAAATACAAAGATAACTTTTTCATGTTGAGAGGTAATCACGAATCTGCAAATGTCACAAAGATGTACGGTTTCTACGATGAATGTAAAAGAAGGAAAAACACTAAAGTTTGGAAAATGTTCATTGACGTTTTCAATTCTTTACCCTTTGCCGCAATCATCCAAGATAAGATTTTCTGTGTCCATGGTGGTATCTCTCCAGAATTGAATTCAATGTCACAGATCTCAAACTTCAAAAGACCAACTGATATTCCCGAAGAAGGTCTATTAACAGACATATTGTGGAGTGATCCAAATGCACAAACTCAAACTTGGTCATTAAATGATCGAGGTGTATCCTACACTTTTGGGAAAAGGGCAGTTGCTGATTTCTGCTCCAAATTTAAATTCGATTTGATCATCAGAGGCCACATGGTGGTAGAGGACGGATACGAATTTTTTGCTAAAAAGAAATTAGTGACCATTTTTTCAGCTCCAAATTACTGTGGTGAATTCGAGAACTGGGGTGCAGTCATGAGTGTTACCACTGGAATGATGTGTAGTTTTGAATTATTAAAACCACATTCATTACGGCAAAAGAAAACTAAGAAAACAATCAACTAGGCATATTATTATTACATCAAGATTTTTAGATGTAATATTCATTTCATTAACACTTTTATCATAATTATTATAATTACATATATAAATTCTTAATATATTTATATATTTCCATTATACCTCAACTTAAAAGGAATTAAATACAAAAAAAAAAATTATACATTATCTTCCAAAGGTAATATCTGTAATATAGTGAACTGTTAGTTAAAAAGTTTATACACTATAATTAAAGTTGATCATTTACACATTGGCAAAGCTGTTAATAGACTTGAACTAATTAAATTTAAAAAATAAAACTCCGATACGGGGAGTCGAACCCCGGTCTCCACGGTGAAAGCGTGATGTGATAGCCGTTACACTATATCGGATAGTAATTCATGTGAAAATTAAAAAAGAGTATATTTGAACTAGAGTTACTAGGCACACGTGATAATTAGGTATCTTATCAACTTTAATTGATAGATTTACAAGAATAATACTAATTTGATTAGCTAAATTTTTTGTTAAAGAAATGATCGAAGGCTATATCATCCGTCACAACATCCTGTGGTGTCAAACCACAATTTTTATCAAAACCACCCTGTCAATCACTAACTAATGAGCACTCTAATACTTCATCATACATGTTTGACCACCCTAGATAATTAATTCAAACCTCAAAATCATCAATAGTGTCATTAATAGTACTACCAGTTCTTCAAGTGATAATAATTAAGGTTGGTAAATTTTAAAGTTTTTATTTTGTCTCTGAAAGAAACAAACAATTCCAATTTATGATATAACATCGATATTATAAATTCGAATAAATTTTATTATTTCTAATCACTCAATATTATAAATCAATTCAATGACATATAATGCATCCTACAGTAAAAATGAAAAACAGTTAATCTTTCTAATCTTTTAGTTTATTTCGTAAGTAATAGTAACTAATACCTATCTATTTACTGTGAAAGTAAAATTATAAACTTATACAATTTAACATTGTGTATATGCATTCATTCGTATTTCATTATAAATTCAAGTTCTTACTCACTTGAGGTTATGATGAAAATAATATTAAGCGAGGGATATGCTGAGTTAATCCCCTTTTCGTGGTATCTTTGTTCTTTGTATTACAATCGTTTTAGTATCTTCATTTCCCATCATATAGAAACTATCGTTCGTCAATGAGAGGCAAATAAAAAACACTAAAACCACTCAGTTCTTAGTCTTCCCTTTTGCCAGCTCTGCCTTTGCCTTTTCATTTGCTGCTGCCTCTTGGGCATCTAACATTCTAAATTGTCTATCCCTTTCAACTAATTTGCTTCTTAATTCTTCTGTCCACATTTGTTTTTCCTTCACCCATTCTTCTGCCCTTCCAAGGGATTCATCCAAGGCATCCGATACTGTCTTCACCATATCAAGAGATTCTTTTGCTAAGATTAGAACTTTGAAATTTGTACTTAGAGAATCTCTTGCTGGCCCAGGACATTGAGTCTCACCAAGTTCATTTCGACTATTTTTTTGAATGGGTGAGTTAGGAACCGTCGTTGCATTTGCAGTCTGAGACCAATTGTTTGGTAATGTCAATAAAGATTCTCTAACAGCTGATCTTGTTGGTTCTGGTAGAGAACTTCCTATAAACGTAGAAACTATTGAATAAACCTTCTTTACCGTACCTACTACGTCTTCTTTAATCAATTCACATTGTTGCTTAGAAGTCTCTTGGGCATCGTAATATATTTCTTCAATTTTTCCTGTTTTCTCGTCAAGTTCATCAGTAGATGATTTGTTGGAGATGCTCGAGTTACCTGAGCTACTAGAACTATTAGAATTCAATTTTTTAATTTCATTTTCATTTTCATTTTCATTTTCATTTTCATTTTCATTTGAGTCTTGAGTAGCTTTATTTACAATAGATGAAATTGGTAAAACTGTTGTGTTCTTGTCAAATGTCTTTTTAGTCTTTTCTCTCTCAGTGCCAGCTTCTTCCTGCTCTTTAGTGACAACTTCTTGTAATGACGTGATCTTGTCCGTCAACTGCTTATTAGCTAATTTCAACAGATGCAAACAAGCAATTACTCTTTTTTTCGATTCAATAGACATCGTCAATTTATATTCCTTAATATTGTCTCTACTTCTTGCTAGAACTTTTGTAATCTTCTGTTTCTTATCCACAAACGAGCAGCAGTCCTTATCTTGAATCATCCCAAACAAAGACGCACCAGAAGAGCTGGCACATCTTCTCTTCCGATTAATCATCACGTTATCACCTGTGTTCTCCCCACTCTTATTTATATTCTTCTTAATCTTGTCATCGGAGTTAACATTCGAATCACTATTCATTTCGTTTTATTATATGTCGTTGAAAGTTGAGATAGATATCTAATACAACACAATATAATGATTTATAATATCAAAAAACCGGTAAAATACAAAAATAAAACAATTTCTGTAGTATTATAAATGTTTTAAAACACAAACATAAAAAAAAAATTAAACGTTGTTAAATATCTTTTGGTACTAATGTTTTCAATTAGTAATAAACTTGTTTTCTGAATTTCTGTAATCCTATATATATTTCCTAAGAAAAGAAACTCAACTAACTCTTTGTTGTTCGTTGGAAAACTATTAAAGATTACTAAAATAATATATTTATAAGATGTAATAAATAAGAGATTAAACCAATAAATATCCCCATTCTATTTAATATCATCAATCATTTTGCTTCTTACAGCTTTAAATTTTTGAAAAATTCATAGTCAAATTTTTCAAAAATTCACATGGCCAAATGTAATAAAGATAGATGACATGAAAGATTGTTTTTAATGTGTTAATGTATTATTGTGTTAATGTCAATTATTAATCAACATTATTTAGATTGTGAAATATGTAAATGTTCATGATTATTTTAATACAAGGAACGTTGAATAAATAAATAAATATATATGTACATGAAGATGATAAATGCCGACAGATCTACACACACACGCACGTATACGTTATTGATGGAATGTGCTTTCTTTTCGATGAGATTCGAGGAATTATTTGTTCTTTAATTTGTCTTCTAATTTCTCGAATTCTTTTAATGCAATCTGTTCTTCAGGATCAAGAATTTGTACTACTTCACTCACTTCTTCGACGTAATGTTTCATCATTGATTCTATTCCATGTTTCAAAGTATCCTCACTCGATGAACATGATTTGCATGCACCTTGCAATTTAACGTACACTTTCCCTGTTTTAGGATCAAATCCTCTGTAGACGATATCTCCACCATCTTCCATGATAGCAGGTCTTATTCTTGTTTGAATTAATTCATCGATCATTTCACTGATCTCTTTCTCATCTTCATTCAATTCGAAATCTGGTAATTTAATATCATATCCGTATTTACCATTGTTGATCTTCTCTTTTGATTCGATTAACTCAAGTAGGTTCTTATCGACCAATTCATTACCACCAGCAAAATGATTAGTTAAAACTTCAATTATAGATGGTGACACGGAATTCCACATCACCATCTCATCCTTGTTGACAGTCAAAAAATCGTCACCAATCATTAGTGATTCAACTCCAGGGCATTTTAAAAAAATCTCTTGAAGAGTCTTTGAATTTTTAATCAAGTCGTCATCAGTATTCTTAATCTCAACACTAGGTGTGCCACGATTTTGAAACATTTCCCCAGTGGTACAAACAAATTTCAATGAATTCTCATTTGGAGTGCTCATTGTCATTAGAGTCAATGATCTCCTTGATACATTGAATGCATTCAAATATAAATTCTTACTGTTATTTTTGCTTAGTATTCTCAACATCTTTTAATTTCTTACTCTGTTGTTACTCTTTAAAGTTTGGTTCTTATCCTATATATTTTAAAGGGTTACACTATAATAATTTTACTAAATATCCATTCAAAAAACTGGAGATAAAGTCACAACAACAGATTACTTCACAATTGCACTCTTATTAAATATCTTGTTAATATATATATATATATCTTGTAAACAATAAATCAATCTGGTCTAAAATCGTTAAAACAAGATTACTAATTGCAATTTAATGGTTTTGATTTTTCTTCAAATCAAAATTTTTTTACAAAAAAAACGTCAAACAAGGAATAATAAACTAAACTGTTATCCACAAATGGTGTTTATTCTTTAGTTGATTGAAATCAATAAAAGCACCAGTTATAAATCACTAATGATAATTGCCATAAGAATGATTGGAACCATTTCCCTAGTGAAATCAGTGTTTTAAAAACTCTTTGCAACTGAATGGCTTAATTTACCATTAGTTACTCCAGTTAACGAAGAGAATCGAACTAGAAATAAGGAAATTCGGATCGGAAATTGTTTGCTATTATTTTTACAAATTCATAAGTAGATGCCATCTTCGAATAATAGCCAGTTATATTATTCGAAACTATTAGATTCACTTGCACCTTCTGCATGTCTAAAACCAGTCAAACCACAAAGAGAAAAAGTGTTAACCATAGATGACACGGTTATTGATGAGAAGAATAAGAGTCGGTATGTGAATGGGTTTCATGAGGACACAGATTCTTCAACTTCTGTGAAGATTGAGGTGTTGTCATTGAAATATCAACAAGGTATACAATTATTAGAGACAACACAGAATGTAGTCGACGTTAGTCAATTTGGTTATTGGAAACCTTCATCTATGAAGATCGGAAACCCAATATCCAATGTAATTGATGATAATTTTAATACATTTTGGCAAAGTGATGGTGTCCAACCACACGAACTGGAGATTACATTCGGTAAGATCATTAATATATCAATCATTAGTATATTCATCTCAATGATAGCTGATGAATCGTACACGCCTAGTGTTATCAACATCTATGCTGGATCATCACCTGCTGATGCTGTTTTCTATAAAAAATTGGAGATTGTGAATATGAATGGATGGTTTACATTGACCTTTGAGGATAACAGAGAAGATAAAATGTTAAAATGTGGATACGTTAAATTATGTTTCCCAATCAACCATGAGAATGGTAAAGACACCCATATACGAGGAATACGATTCTACTCACCGTCAGTTCAAGAGACCACAGAACCCAAAGATCTAAGAGTCGAGTTTTCTAATGATTCGAACATATTCACAGAGTTCTCCTTAAGATAATATCACACATATCTCTGCATGCTTCCCCAATCCATGATCTTGCATCGTAGAGATCACAACAAGGGCAAGTCACCCCACACAACACTCCGTTAACGTGACAGGACAAACACAAACATCGCACTCTATATAGCATCACCTATATAAGCTAGATATATAAAATATATGACCCAACAACTGAACCTTGTAATACAATTAACATCTTGTCTTTATTTGAAAGATTGAGATGAGAGAATACCTTTTTTAATTAAATAAAAAGTTGATTTTGAGCTTCTCTCTACGGACTTTTCTTTGCGATTAAATCTGAAATTTTGAAAAATTTCACAAAAATTCACAAATAATGAAAATTTTTAAAGAAAAGAAGATTCTAATCATCATAAACAATGAATTTATTGTGAGAACAAACTCAGGTTTGACTGTCTTATATTGTCATTTAAATCGTGCTGAGACCAATTTAATCAATTCTTGCGTTTGTTTTACCGTTGGTGGTTGACTATTTAGTTTTGTTGAACTGTCTGCCCCCCCCCCAAACTCAATCAGACAGAAAAAGCCATTTGCTTCATTGTTCGGAAGTTGCATCATATTGCAAGTATATTCGAAATAACGATCTCAAAAGAGAATAATAGCGACCAATATATAACGTAATTGAATACAATACATTTTGATTCCCAAAATGTCTGACATTCAAACTGTTTCAAGATTACTTGCTGAATCCGTCATTGCCTCTACTTCTAAGGATGCCGAAAGAAGTTTGCGAGAACTTGAATCTCATGATGGATTTGGGTTGACTTTATTACAAGTAGTTTCTTCTGAATTATTACCAAACTCTACCAGATTGGCAGGTGCCTTGTTTTTCAAAAACTTCATCAAGAGGAAATGGGTTGACGTCGATGGAAACTATATGATTCCTTCACACAATGCTGATGTCATCAAAAAGGAAATTGTTCCACTGATGATTATTTTACCAAATAATTTACAAGTGCAAATAGGTGAAGCTATCTCCGTGATTGCTGATTCAGATTTCCCAGATAGATGGCCCACTTTGTTAAACGATTTAGCCTCTAAATTATCAACAACTGACATGATAACTAACAAAGGTGTCTTGACTGTCGCACATTCTATTTTCAAAAGATGGAGGCCACTCTTCAGATCCGATGAATTATTTACTGAGATTAAAATGGTTCTTGATGTATTCACATTACCATTTTTAACTTTGTTAAAAGCTGTCGATGAACAAATTGAATCAAATAAAAATAACGTTACCCCATTGAATCAATTGTTTGATGTATTATTATTATTAACAAAGTTGTATTATGACTTTAATTGTCAAGATATCCCTGAATTTTTTGAAGATCATGTACAAGAAGGTATGGGAATCTTACATAAATACCTAGCATATTCAAATTCCTTGATAGAAGATCCTGAAGAAGATAATGAATTGAATGTAGTGATTAAAGTGAAATCATCAATACAAGAAGTTGTACATTTATACACCACACGATATGAAGATGTTTTTGGTCCAATGATAAACGAATTCATACAGGTAACTTGGTCTTTATTGACTACAACCTCAGCACAACCAAAAAATGATATTTTAGTATCAAAATCTTTAAATTTCTTAGCAGCAGTAGCTCATATTCCAAAATATTTTGAAATTTTCAATAGTGAAGATGCCATGGAAAAAATCACTCAACAGATTGTTCTACCGAATGTTATGATACGTGAATCTGATATAGAATTATTTGAAGATGATCCAATTGAATATATCAGAAGAGATTTAGAAGGTTCAGATAATGATACAAGAAGAAGAAGTTGTGCCAACTTTATAAAGGAATTGAAAGATAAGAATGAGTACTTTGTTACTAATACATTTATAAATCAAATAAAAACATTTTATGCACAGTACGAAACAAACCCTGCTGAAAATTGGAAATATAAAGATATATGTACATATCTTTTCACCATAACTGCCATAAATGGTAATATTACCAGTACTGGCGTTTCATCTACTAATCAATTAGTTGATGTAGTTGATTTTTTCACCAAACAAATTGCTTCAGATTTGACTGGTTCAGTTCCACACCCAATAATCTTGGTGGATGCCATTAAATATATTTATGTTTTCAGAAATCAATTAACTAAAGAACAGCTAGTTAATGTCATGCCAATTTTAGCCAAATTATTGAATAGTGACGAGTATGTCGAATTCACATATGCAGCCATTTTAATTGAAAGAATCCTATCAATGAGAGAATCTATTTCTTCTCCAAAGCTAGTGTTTAATAAGAACGATTTATCTGGTTCATCTGAATTGTTACTTTCAAACTTACTTTCTCTGATTTTGAAACGTAACACATCACCGGAAAAATTAGCTGAAAATGAATACTTAATGAAGGCTGTTTATCGTGTATTGCAAACATCTGAAAATCTTGTACAACACATGTTCCAAGAATTAATGACTCAGTTAGTAGGAATTGTAGATATAATAGCTAATAACCCATCAAATCCAAGATTTACCCATTATACATTTGAATCTATTGGGGCTATATTACACAATTCTCCTGCTGAACTAGTTGCCAGTTTAACTAATTCTATGATGCCAGTTTTTATGAAAATTTTAACTCAGGATATCCAAGAATTCATCCCTTATGTATTTCAATTAGTAGCATATTCTGTTGAGAAGATGAATTCTATCCCTGATAGCATTAAACAGCTATCACAACCTATTTTAAGTCCAACTGTTTGGGAATTAAAAGGTAACGTACCTGCTGTTACAAGATTATTAAAGAGCATGGTTAAAATCGACTCAAATATCTTTTCAGACTTAGTACCTGTTTTAGGTGTATTTCAAAAATTAATAGCTTCAAAAGCCAACGATATATATGGCTTTGAGTTATTGGAAGTAATCATGTTGCATGTAGATACAAATCGTTTATCTCCATTTTTAAAGCAAATTGCTGTATTGTTATTACAACGTTTGCAAACTTCAAAAACTGAAAAATATGTTAAAAAATTAATAATATTTTTAGGGCTATTGGCAATTAAGTTAGGACCCGATTTCCCTGTCTCTTTCATCGATGATGTTCAAGATGGTATCTTTGCTCAAATCTGGATTAATTTTATTATTCCAACTATTCCAAAATTTGGTAACTTACAAGAACGTAAAGTTGCTATCGTAGGGGCTGTAACAATATTAAGGAGTAACATTGTTTCTACCAAGTACAGCTCCGTTGTTCCTGGAACTATCGAATCCATTGTCAATGCCACATTATCCGAAAGTATTGCTAACTTAAACACCGAGCACGTTGATCTGGATAACTTGGAAGAAATCTCAACTTTTGGCTCAAGTTTCAGTAAACTATTTAGTATCACAGAAAAACCATTTGACCCAATCCCCGAAATAAATGCCACTCAAGATGTTAAACCTTTTGTCGCTAAATCTTTGATGGAATATATTCAACTTGCAGGTCCTCATTTTTCAAATAACATTGCTCCTCAATTATCTAATGAAACTCAACTAAAACTTAACGAACTTGTTAAAAACTAAAGAACAGTCTAAAATGCACAAGATTACGTTTGGGTTTCACACACACATACATAATATATAATTAATATATGGACACATTCTTTTGTTCTCTATTTATCAGATATCTTTTTCCCTATCCATTAATTCTTCTCGCAGAACATAATACATAATAGTAATATCATATAGTACTATTGGATAGATACATATATAGGTTAACCAATTACCATTACTAACTTCAATATCAAAACAAATTTACTTGAGTTATACATCCATTAAAGCCATACTTTACCGATATCTCAAGATGTCTTCCATTTCGATGAGTACATTTTGCATAGAAATTGAGAAGGACGCGTAATTAAACGCCTAAAACTCACTGTGCAATTTTGATCAAACATCCATCAATAAAAGGTAAGTAGTTTTAAGGTTAAATTAAAACCTTAGAATGTAAACCTGAACAACAGATGGATTGACCTCTTCAGTTGCATATTACTTCCTAAGCTTCTATAAACTAATACTAACGAAATTGAATACTCAAAGATATTGCAAGACAAAAAAAAAACACTACAGTGAAGACCACTTTGAAAAGTTTACCTTCTATTTATTTTCATCAAATATTTAAGTTTAAAGGCAGTTATTAAGTATTAATTTTAAAATGAATAGTAATTCAAATGATTCAGCAGAGATTAATATCGAGGAAATTCATAGACAGATACAGCAGAGCTCTCAACAGAAATCTTATATTCATTCACTACGAACCAATGAACTATCCCAAGACCCTACTCAATTAAAGTCGTATTTGACCGATCTAAGTCTTGCATTGGAGTCTCAACGAGAGGTAACGAATAGGTCGACAAGCCTTGAGGATTTAAGATCGGCATCTATGTCGGTTGAGACGGAACCATTGCAGAGTAGTGACGGCGAAGAGAGGTCTTTTAGTGTGAAGAGCAATTTAGGTAGTGATAGCGTACCTATTCATGATAAAGTTCAAAATATCGACAATGATGGTAACGATTCCATTATGACGTCTGTTTTTGGAGGCCTGTCCAGCTTTAAAGATAAACCAAAGAGACGTAAAATTTCTTCATTTATTATTACAGATAATGGTAATGGTGAGCAAGAGAGAGTGATACATGAAAATGACGAAATGTATTTGGACGATGCCGGTGGAGAAGAAGAAGAAGAAGAAGAAGAAGAGATAGCCAACACTAGGATTATAAATGAGTTTGATAATCAAGAATTAAATAATGACAACAATGAAAAGAGGTACATGGAGACAGACCTTGAAGAAGGCCAAGAAGAAATTGCAAAAGAGGAAGTCGAACCTTATGAAATCAAAAATTTGAGACCGGGACAATTGAAAAGCATATATTCACCTTTATTGAATTTTAAAAATATATCGATGACCACTAATTCATGGCAAACGTTATCCACCATCTCTGGAGAAATAGTGAAAAAGTTTGTCAATACAATCGAATATGAACAATTCAACATGGAAAGACAGATGCGAATCGAACGACACACACTTGTGTCGCTAATAATGAAGTATAAGCTTGTCAAAGAAGACAAACTGACCTCTGAGGAATTGTTTACCATGTGTAAGAAATACCTGACGGCCGAAGACTTGAATGAATTAGAAATATCGTTATTTTCATGAGGACCAAAAGAGACACAATCAAACTTCGAAATAGAAAAAGAACATTATTACAATGAACATTACTAATTATATAAAGCATGAATAACTCAAACACATTCCAAGAGTAACCTTTGGAATTAAAGAAACTTGACCCATCTGAGAACATTCTAACGTCCCACCGAACATATGTGGTGCACGGATGCAGACATCGTTGACTTTATCAAACGATGAAAGGTTGTCGCCCCCATTTTTGACTCTGTTTGAGAACAAAATTTAAAGGCATTGAATTGGGATTTCGAGATTAAAATTAAAGGATCTTTACTTCAAATTTAAATTATAGTCCATATATTTTATTATAATATAACATAAAACGATGTTATATTACAATGTATTATATTATATTGAGAACTGACAACTTACTCACCATGTTTTAATTTCAATAGTTTTGTTGTCTTGATAAAAATATTAATACAAGTCTTTTTTTGCCTATCATCTTAAGATCACTCTCTTATTTAAATCAGACTTCTTAATGACTCTTTGATAACATATCTTCGATTCTGTTTTATATATAAAGTATCGATTTGAAAATTATATATTTTCAAAAATTATATATATATATATATATATATGTATGTATTTAGATATACTGGTACTCTTTTTTTCCACTATTACTGTGTCATAACAGAAGTCATAATTTGTAAAGAAATTAACTGTTTCTCATCATTTCTGTCATTATAATTATTTACTCCCTGTGTGAGCGAGTCTTTATATATATAAATATATATTCATCAACTTTCAACAGAACCATACTTTTAGAAGATATTACAACCCCCCCCTCAAAAAAAAATATCATGTCTTTAAATATTCTAGTCCTAGGCAATGGTGGAAGGGAACATGCTTTAGTTTGGAAATTAAACCAATCTCCTTCTGTTAATAATATATTCGTGGCTCCAGGTAATGGTGGTACAGAAATTAATGATAAGGTTAAAAATATACCTTTAACTACCGACCCAAAAGATTTCGATAGGTTGAAACAATTCGTGGTTGACAATGATGTGGGATTAGTGGTTCCAGGTCCAGAACAACCTTTAGTTGATGGTATCACTAATTTATTTAAAAAAATTGGTATTCCAGTTTTTGGTCCATCTGAAGAGGCTGCTGTCTTTGAAGGTTCTAAAGTTTTCTCAAAGCAATTTATGGAGAAACATAACATTCCAACAGCTAGATTTGCTCATTTCAATGATTACGAATCAGCTAAAAAATATTTAGAAAACATCGATTATAAAGTAGTCATCAAAGCTGATGGTATTGCTGCAGGTAAAGGTGTATTGATTCCAAATGATCTTAAAGAAGCTGATGATGCTTTGAAAACAATTATGGTCGAAAAACAATTTGGAGCTGCTGGTGACTCTGTTGTGATTGAAGAATTTTTAGAAGGTGACGAAATATCAATTTTAACTATATCTGACGGTTACTCTTTTTTCAACTTTCCTCCTGCACAGGACCATAAAAGAATTGGGGAAAATGATACAGGTTTGAATACTGGTGGTATGGGTGCTTATGCACCAACAACCATAGCTTCCAAATCTCTGTTAGATGAAATTGATAGAACTGTCATTCGTCCAAGTATCGACGGTATGAGGAAAGATAGATTACCATTTGTAGGTATTCTGTTTACAGGTTTGATTCTAACAAAAGATGGTCCCAAAGTGTTGGAGTATAATGTAAGATTCGGTGACCCTGAAACTCAAACTGTATTGCCATTGTTGTCAGATTCAACTGACTTTGCACAAGTTCTATTGGCTGCTGCAGAAAATAGATTGGACTCGGTTGATATAGAGATAAAGGAAAACACTTTCTCAACGACTGTCGTATTGGCTGCAGGTGGATATCCGGAAAAATACAATAAAGGAGATATAATAACAATTGATAATTCGAAGTTACCATCAAGGGATGCTTACATTTTTCATGCAGGTACTCTTAAGAAAGACGGTGTGCTTCAGACTGCTGGTGGAAGGGTCATTGCAGGTACTGCTACAGCTTCTTCTTTGGAAGAAGCTGTTAAAATAGCTTATGAAGTAGTTGACGCAATTGATTTCAAAGATAAATATAACAGAAAAGATATTGCCCACCGTGCTTTCAAGAATAAACAAATCAAACCCGAATCTATTACATATGCTGACGCTGGTGTTTCAGTTGACAATGGTAACCTATTTGTTGAGAAAATTAAGAATAAAGTAAAATCTACTAGAAGACCAGGTGCAGATTCAGATATTGGTGGTTTTGGTGGTCTCTTTGACTTAAAGAAAGCTGGTTATGATACCGAAGATACATTACTAGTGGCAGCAACTGATGGTGTTGGTACAAAACTGATGATTGCTCAAGAAACTAATATCCATGATACTGTTGGTATCGATTTAGTAGCAATGAATGTGAATGATTTAGTTGTACAAGGTGCAGAACCATTGATGTTCTTAGATTATTTTGCTACTGGCACTTTAGATATTAAAGTGGCATCTGATTTTGTCAGCGGTGTTGCAGATGGTTGTATTCAAAGTGGTTGTGCATTAGTGGGTGGTGAAACGTCAGAAATGCCTGGTATGTACCCAGCAGGACATTATGACACCAATGGTACGGCAGTCGGTGCTGTTAATAAGAATGATATTTTACCTAAGATTAACGATATGTCAGCAGGTGATATCTTACTTGGCTTGAAATCTGATGGTGTTCATTCAAATGGGTTTTCTTTGGTAAGAAGAATTATTTCACATGTTGGTTTACCATGGGATTCAGTAAGTCCATGGGATCCAACTAAAACTCTAGGTGAAGCAATTTTGGTTCCAACTAGAATATATGTTAAACAGTTATTGCCACCAATTAAAGAGAAGTTATTATTAGGTTTAGCACATATTACTGGCGGTGGTTTGGTGGAAAATATTCCAAGAGCAATTCCATCTCATTTACAAGCACAAGTCGATATGAATAGCTGGGAAGTACCTGAAGTTTTTAGATGGTTTGGTAAAGCAGGAAATGTGCCACTGGATGACATATTAAAGACATTTAATATGGGTATTGGTATGGTCCTTATAGTGAAGAAAGAGAATAAAGATAGAGTTATTAAGTTATTAACAGAAACCAATGAAACCGTCTATGAGATCGGTCACTTGACTAATAGACCTGCTAATGAACCGGGTTGCATCGTTAACAACGCTTCTGGTATATACTAGAGTAACTGAATATATAATTATACAATATTTAATAAATTAAAATTACAATTACAATTACAATCAAATACATTTAATTGAATGTTCAATTTTAGGAATATTATCATATAATCAATTTATTTACATATGCGTTTATTTACATGCAATCATTCAAGTTTTGATGGAAGGTAACCATCATGTCTCATTGTGTTAATAACATTTTCTACGTATTGATATATACCAAAAGATACTCCTCCTGATATACCTACTTTAAATAGTCTAGGAACCCATCCTTTCCATAATTTAGGGAACCCTTCTTCCACAAATATCCGATAAGCACAATTTAAAGAATTTGTATATAGTTTGGTTGCGTACTTGCTTTGCATCCTTGTTTTGATTACATCTATTGGTTGGGTAATGCCGACAACTGCACATGACGATACAAAACCCAGGATAAAAGCACTATATTCATCAACATGTCTTCCAGGAGCAATTATTTGTCTAAGTGTAGTGTACGTAGAAAATCTCACTACTGAATTACCAGTTTGCCTTAAAACAGTGATAACAGAACCTTGAAAAAACCCATGGATACCTCTACTTTTATATATTTCCACTAATGTACTGAAAAAAGTTTGGGAAGGGTTCTTTTCATAAAATGCAAATGATTTCGCTCTTGGATCCAGCTTTATCTGTTTAGACACCCCTTTGTGAAACTTTGCCTTCACTTCTGGCTTCTTTACTTGTTCCTTTAAAACTTTTGAAGTTTTTGACACGACAGTATCTTTCTCAGCTGAGATAATTGCATTTTCAATCATAGTAGTCTTAATGTTCTCAAAAGGGATTATCACCAATGATTCAATAAAACCAGTTGTAGCACCCGCAAACAATAGGTTTAGACCAGATAATTTTTTATCTGAAGAGACCTCTGAGTTATTCATCATTGTATACATAGAGGAAAACATAGTGAATCTTGCAGTAGTCTTGAAGAAAATACAGAGATTTAATGCAGATACACCTCTAAAGTATACTTTGTTTTGATACAGCATATTGAATGCTGGTGAGCCAGGGGTCGACTTGTGAAGTTGTAAACCAGTCTTTAAAAATTCAAATGGTTGAGATATGGTCGTCTGAAATATTGACGAGATGGTACCTGCCACAATCGGTGTAAGTAAGTCATCAGATGTCGGAATCGCAGTTGTCATTATACGTCTATTGGTGCTTGATGAGCTGTGCTTTAATGCAATTTTAAGACTGTTCTATAGAGGTATTCACTAACCAGTTAATACATTCACTTTATCACAGTATATTTATATATGGGGTTTCAGCTAACTTTTCTTATTATTTACTATTATTTGTTGTTCTTTTATAAATATAATAGTTTCAACGTTAAACTAAAAAGTGAGTTAGATATCAAAAACAGCGCAGATAAATTATATGCATCGTTATTAACTTATAATAGTGAAACGTTATAAACTTGCAATTAAAAAAAAAACTATAATTTACATAGAAGTGCAATTTAATTTACAAATAACTTCATTAAGCTGGACTAATATTACATATATATAATACAGAATTGGAGAGAGAGAGAGTGTGTGTGTGTGTGTGTGCGTGGATGTCCTAGCAATTGGACAATCAATTGAGCGAGTGATCTCAAATTGGAGTTTGTATATCTTCAAATACAACGTATAACAAAAGAGCAAAATTCAAACAATAACATTATCCAATCTTTATGTTCTTATAAGCCATCAATTAACAAACTTTCAACATCTTCAATATTAAACCTTTGTAAACATTTTTCAAAATCATCGTTAATATTTTTTTTTTTTTCAAAGGAGCCCATCGTCGATAATTTCAATGTGGTTGCAACTGAAAAAAAAAAAAAAAAAAAAAAAAAAAAAAAAAGAGCATCAAAAATATTTCAAGATAGCTGAAAAATTATACCAATTGGTGTTGCTTTAATAATTATCTCCAATTGATAATTAACAATCTTAATACATTCTTTTTGATTACATACTTATTATTATTGATTGATAAAGCTATTAATCTACTCTATTTTTATATTCTTTTATTTCTTAGACTCATCTTTTTTTTTTTATTATGTACAGAAATTTGTTATTTAGATTCTGTCAGTATAATAGAAGCATTGTGTCGAATCCGTACCTAATTTCACATACAACAAGAAGAAATATGTCTACTTTTGATAAATTATTTTCCAAGATAGATGAATTGAAACCAACATTCATCAATCGTCTAGCCCAAGCTGTCGAAATCCCAGCTGTATCAAGTGATGAATCCTTGAGACCAATGGTCGTAAAGAAGGCCGAATTTTTGATGGACCAATTAAAGGCTAACGGTTTCACTGATATTCAAAGAAAAGAATTAGGAACTCAACCACCACCAGTTGCTGATAAGAACTTACAATTACCACCTGTTATTTTATCCAGATACGGTAGTGATCCAGCAAAAAAAACTGTTCTAGTTTATGGTCATTACGATGTTCAACCAGCTGCTTTGGAAGATGGATGGGAAAGTGAACCTTTCAAATTAGTTATCAATGAAGAAAAACAAATTTTGAGAGCTAGAGGTAGTACTGACGACACTGGTCCCTTAACTGGTTGGATTAATGTTATCCAAGCTCACAGAGAGGCTGGCATCGAATTACCAGTTAACTTAATCACTTGTTTTGAAGGTATGGAAGAATCTGGTTCTCTAGGTTTAGAAGAATTGATTGCTAGAGAAGCAAGCCAATACTTCAAAGGTGTAGACGCCGTTTGTATCTCCGATAACTACTGGTTAGGTACTAAGAAACCATGTTTGACTTATGGTTTGAGAGGTTGTAACTATTACCAAATTACTATCAAGGGTCCAGCAGCTGATCTGCATTCTGGTGTCTTTGGTGGTATTGTTGCTGAACCAATGGTTGATTTAGTTCAAGTTATGGGTACTTTAGTTGACTCCACCGGTAAAATCTTAATTGACGGTATTGAGGAAATGGTTGCCCCAGTTACTGAAAAGGAAGCTAAATCTTATGACCAAATTGACTTCTCTTTAGAAGATATTGAAGAAGCAACTGGTTCCAAAACTGCTTTATACACAAAGAAGGAAGATATCTTAATGCACAGATGGAGATATCCATCTTTATCTATCCACGGTGTTGAAGGTGCTTTCTCTGGCCAAGGTGCTAAAACTGTTATCCCAGCTAAGGTTGTTGGTAAATTCTCCATCAGAACTGTTCCAGACATCGACTCTGATAAATTAACCAAATTAGTTGTCGAACACTGTAACAAAGCTTTCAAATCATTAGGCTCTCCAAACCAATGTGTTGCTGAATTAATTCATGACGGTAATTACTGGTTATCTGATCCATACAATGCTTCGTTTTCTGCTGCTGCCAAAGCCACTAAGGACGTCTTTGGTGTTGAACCAGATTTAACAAGAGAAGGTGGTTCTATTCCAATTACCTTGACTTTTCAAGACGAATTAAAGACAAGTGTCTTATTGTTACCAATGGGTAGAGGTGATGATGGTGCTCATTCCATTAATGAAAAGTTAGATATCAGCAACTTCATGCAGGGTATGAAATTAATGGGTGCTTATCTACATTATTATGCTGAATCTACCGAAAAATAATGAGCTATTCGATCTCGCTTTGGGCCAGCTATTTAAAGTTACTTTTTATTTAATTAAATACATATAATGAAACGATCTTTTTAATCTACAACATGAAAAAATATCATAAATCTTAGACAGCTTATGTTTATCTAAGAAATCGACATCTTGCAACAAAAAAATATCTCAAGTATAAATCTTACAAAATATTAACATATTTAACACAGAGAAATGATTGTAGATGAAGATATATTTGGCATTTTAAGTTAAACTATTTCCTACCATTGAAAACATTGAGAAAATTTGGATGGACTAAGTTTGTTCCATTGATAAGTATGGATTAAAGACATTTATAAAGAAAATGAAATAGAAAGATGATGTTAAACTAAAAGAGTAAGAAGGATATTTGTGAAGATATTATAAAGATATCCAGAATTATTTCATTCGCATAAGAAAAATTAGTGTACAATCATCGAATATGAAATGATGACTATAAGACAACGTTTTGAAATATTCTTCATTATTATTATAATTAGATGTAGTAGATTACTCAAAAGATGAGCTTAGTCATGAAAATGCTTATTTCTGTAATTTTGCCAAACTATTTAATAAACTTTGAACGTTGTTGGCGACAGGTTGTTCGACCTTCTCTTGTGGGGGCTGTTGTGGTTGCTCAGAATACATAGATTGATTCATTGATGCCGGTGGATTTACAGGAGACAATTGTTGAGCTTGTTGCTGTGCTGGTAATTTTTGATATCCTTGATTCGCATTTTTACTAGCATATCCTTGCTCTTGATTTGTGGCACCAGGAACACCTTGAGAAGCTGGGTTTTGCATCATTTGAAGTAAACCTAACAATTGCTGTTGTTGCTGTTGATCTTGAGGTGGTCTTGCTTGTTGCTGATTTTGTTGAGTAGCAGATAATAAATTAGATATGACATTTGGAGGTAAGTTTTGAATTGCAGCAAGTAATTGAGATTGATTCATTTGACTTGGATTACCTCCTAATAACGATGTTAACTGAGGTTGGTTCATACCGGTTGATGCAACATCTTGACTATAGTTAATTGGATTAGTTGGAGGTTGAATTGCTGTATTCTGGTAACGTCCATAGTCTTGTTGCATTGGACCTGGTTGATTGTTATACCCTTGATTCATCATAGCATAATTTTGATCGTATTGTCTGTTGTTGTAACCTTGGTTTTGTTGAGGTATGTTATAAGTTTGACCATATTGGACTGGTGGAGGTGGAGGTGGGGCTTGTGAATTGTAAGCTTGATTTGGGTATTGTTGGTATTGGTTATTTGGTGCTGGAGGCATATTGTTGTAACCTCTTGGTTCTCTATTCTTTCTCATATTATTGAAAATTCCTACAGCATCTTCGCTTGAAATACTAATGTATTCATCAAACTTTGTTTCACCTTGTGGACCCGTATAGAAAGTTTGAACATCGACATTTCTTGTCTTATTAATCAATACAACACCCCAAACTCCATCACGTGCAGCATCATTGACAAATTTCCGTAGTTCCATTCTTGGCTTTAAAAATATCATATCTGTTTCAAGGCCAGTCCCATTCTTAAATTGGTTAAATACTTCGTTTGCATAGGATCTATCGGCAGTTCTTTTAACATATATAACACAATTTGGAACTCTTCTTTTTGATTTCTTGTTCCCATAAGTATCTTCTGAGTACATATCGACTTCTTCGTTTTCTTCATGGAATGGACGTTTTGAGGTTGATATAAATGTGGAACTGCTATTAGTACCATGGTCACCATGATCATATTGTGGTCTACTATTAGAACTTGAAACTTCTAGAATCAATTTTTTACCGAAATTTATTTCATTTGATTCACACTCGATAGCATCTGTCACAGAAATTGGGTTATCATATTGAATGAAACCAAAAGCATTTTTTATATTTATTTGTAAGATATGACCAAATGGAGAAAATAATCTGTACAAGTCTTCCTTTGAGACATTTTTCAAAGGTAAATTTCCTATGAATAATCTTGATTTGGGTGGTAAATTTTGCATTTCAGCAATCCTGTTTTCCCCACGTAAGTAAACAGTATATCTTTCCCTTTCCTCTGGTGTCATAGGGTAAGATAAATCTGGTCTTGGGTGCATCCTACGTTTTTGAGCTTCAGACATTGGAACTTCTGGAACTTGTGTGACAGGTGGTTGAGAACTCTGGATAAAGGAGGTCTCGCTGTTTGAGTTTAGTAAGTTTAAAATTGCAGTTATTTTATCATTTTTTGAGAAATCTTTGAATTTCTTCAAATTAAGCATGTTACTATCCATTATGTATTTAACTTGCTTTTGTAATAAATCATAATCAACATTTTCTTCTCCTATATTTTGTTGAGCCGAGGCTGCAGAAGATTCAGTTTTGAATTCAGAGACTGGGTCATCGTAAATTGAATGTTGACTTTTCTCAACATTAGTATGTTCTTGAACATTTTGCAAAGTAGAAGTAGTCTCGGGAATAACAGACTCTGTAGAAGTTGGTGCTTGAGCTTCTTCTTCTTTTTCTTCTTCTTCTTCTTCTTCTTCTTCTTGTTTTGGCTCTTCTTGTTGTGATTCTTCTTCTTCTTTGTCCAAAGTATTTTCTGGAGCCTCTTCTGGAGTCTCTTCATTCGTTTCGGGTTCAACTTCCAATTCTCCTTGACCTTGAGAAGTGCCTGTTGCAGGTTCTTGTTCTGTTTCATAAACATTATCTTGATCAGGTTTTGTGTCTACATTAGCAGCATAGTAAGAATCCTCTTCTGATGATTGAGGATTGCTATTGACAACAGTGTCAACATTCTCGACAGCAGTTGCTGGTTCTGCAACAACTAGATTCTCTGTATCAGACATTGTATTAACTGATGGGTTACTTGTTTCCATTGTACAAGATAAAGACCCTTAAAAAACCGAATATAAAAATAATTAACTTGAACTTAATCAATAACATAAAAGAAATAAATATTAACAATTTACAACAAAATAAATAATACAAAATAATTAATTATTTAAGAGGATTGTAAATTGTTTTATAAATTTTGTTTTAAATAATTCTAATCGTTGAAAGGAACGGAAATGATGGACGAAAAAAAAAGAGCACGTGACTTGTGTATCATGACATACGACACGCAGACCTAATAAGATATTAGGTCTGGTATCTGGTATTGGTTGGTACATTGAGATGAGGTACGATGTGATTTGAACTATTTTATTTTAAATAGGATAAATATATAACTATGAATATTAAAATATATACGTATATGATTTTTGTTGTTTGAGGATGGCGAGTCCTATAATCAATGCCATATCTGCAATGGATCTATAAAGAAAAAAAAAAGAGAGAGAGAACTGAAAAGATATATGATTCATACAACACCGGATCGAATGAAGGATTATATCCCTCCGATCTGGGATACCTTAGGGATCTTGCCATCGCGAGTGAGTGTCTTGTTTTTTTTTTATGTACAGATCATGGATAAAAAAAAAACCAGCAACAACTTGCAGTTCGTTCTTATATTTACTTGTTTTGATTTTTCTTGGGTGATATGGGGGGTGGGGGTGTATGCTATTGGGATACCATATTATTGTTTAGTAACGTCTGATGCTATCTTATCCTTATGTTGTATATCTTTCACTGGCGAGTCTGAGTCAAGTGTATGAGCAGGACATGGCAAAGCAGTGCTCAACGCTACAGACGAGCATGCCACGATGAAAGTCGTCAAAAACAGTTTATTGGTCAACTTATTCCTAGCTGCTGCTCTCATTATAAAAGATGCGCTTGTGTATTGTGTCTTTTTTCTTAGAACTTTTTTTATCTTTATGGACAAAATGTCTCTGTGTTGTTTCCCTGTCGATAAGATAAGATCTAATGGTAGATTAAAGTGATGCTCCCAGCGATTAAACAAATAAAGCAATACCTATACATATTCCTGGAACAAGACATATAAATAACGGATCTCAGTTAAAAATGTTTTCACCACTAGAAGAGAGAGAGATCACGATTAAGATGATTCTGTCTCTTATCTCTCTCTCTTTATATATTGACAAAATTGGTTGCACACGCGGGTGAGTTCCCCACGGGACGTTCGTTGTTGGTTCTCTGACCCGCGGAGAAATCGGCGGAATGGGCTCTTTTGTGATTGGGCGGTGGTCGGTGGGGGCCCGTTAAGTGAGGGCTTGTTAGGGCTTGTGAGGGCCTGGCAAAGAGGGTTTTTTAAGATGAGATGAGATAAAAAGTCTGTCAAGAACGATGGTGTGTTGGTGATGTTGCTAACATATAGACATGTATATAGTTAAATACTTAAAACTATGAATGATTTGTGGCGAGAGAGGGGAAGTGTGGGGGTGTGAAGTGTATTATCGATCCTTGCAACGATTCTCATTCGGGCACACGAAGGTAACCCTTAGAACCTGCACTAAAGGCTGGTTCAGAAGTATAGTTGCACCCAAGATCCATAACAAATCGATCTCCAGTCCAAACGTATCGAATTCTCCCAATAGCCTCATCCGATAAAGGATGAGGTATGAGGAAAAGACTGCAGCACGGATCTGGAGGGTCATGGGTCAAGAACGCCCCGGGGGGGTTCAACCTCGATCAGATACTGTAATGTGTTGCGAATGGCTGTGAAATTTGCGTTACTTCAATTTCTAAGTATGCCAACAACAACAACCACTAACGAAAAAAAAAAAGAACAAACTTAAGCTACATGCAAACACGTAAATATTTAAAAGGAAAGAAGAATGGGAAAAGTTCAAACGTTCATTAATGGGAAACTTCACTTGCTTAAATACTTTTTGAGAACTGGAAAATTTTGGAAAAAAAAAAATTTTCTTGGTTACCCTTTCTTATGTTGCTTTGTTTTTGGTCCATTTGACAATATTCGATGACGTTTTGTGGAAAGAGGGCATCTTGAGAGATAGAAAACCTTTTTGCTGTTAAGAATTTTGTATATGGGGATGATACGTTTATATGTCTATTGTATTGACAATCTTAGTTCATTAAGTTTATATATATATATATATATATATATATATAAGTAAGTAAGTATATGTATTTTTATGCAGTTATTGTTTGAGGATGGAGTCTAAATATGCCCTTTCTGGTTCACCGATTGGGATATTCAGTAAACTAATCTTGATATCAGAGTCTATCTTGTCATCGTTGTTAAAGATTAAGGTGCACAAGTTTTGTGACATTAGATTGCAACTCACTCTTACCTCTGTTATGTTAGGGTACGTCTCAGAGTACATGTGCAATGAGTTGATTAGTGTCATTGTATCTTCCTTTGATTGGTCCTCACTTTGATTTATTATCCTCAAATATAATTTATAAACTCCAAAACTTTTATTCCATGTGTCGAAATCGGATTCGTTTAATGTAGAGAGTAGATCTCTTAACTTTGTAATGTCATTAGAATTGCCTCTGACCAATTTAGGAGCAACGATAGTGGCAAATAATTTCTCAGCTTGTTTCAACTTCTTGGCAATGATTAGATTTTCAAATTCTGAGACGTAATCATTAGAAAATTTGTTATATAATGCAATTGCTTCGTACTTTAATTCTTTTGGTAACTTTAGCCTATCAAATATAAAATTCAATCTCGGGTTATTCACCATTTGTTGAATTTCACGGAAAATAATATCATCAAATTGTTGCTTACAAACTTCATCGTTGTTGAAAAAAGAGGTTGCAATCAAAGATTCAACTCTCATACCAAAAGCTCTTAATGTTTCAATCATTTCACCAGTAACTTTATCATTCACCTCACTCTCAATAGTGTAGGAATTAGATTGCCTTAGAATCTCAATAAAGAACCATAAGTTCCCAACATCGGGAAATTTAGATTTCAAATTAGAATTCTTCAATAAAGTCTCGACAGTATCTTGGGAACTGAAAATTTTGAAAATTTCGCATGTCACATCATCATTTGACTCGACTTTGGAAAGAATTGTACTAACTAATTCCTCTAAAGAGTATTCATCAATTTGTCCATAGTACAACAGTAAACCAAATTGAGCTAAAAAGCTGAACTCGTTCTTGATTTCATTTATTAATTCTCTATCTTCAAATAAAGTATTGCTCAATAACCTATAAATTCGGATAATATTAATATCAATTTTAATTCCAAGAGATTCCCATTTCTCAAGTTGAACTTTCGCAAATTCTCTCACGTTAGGGTTGTTGGAACCAAAGAAAGTCACTAGAGCTGCTAAATGAGGATTATTAGAGTTGATTGCCAATTTGGTAGCACTCATGACATCATTCATAGCCAAATAAATGAAGATTCTACCAAGTTCATTGTCAGTTGCGATTAATCTTGAAGATAATTCTGACTTCACTTGTGAAGATATCCAGTTACATAAATTATTAAAACGAGTCTTTTTAATTAGCTTAGATTCAATTTCTTGATTAGTAACATCGTAGTTTAAGGTAATTTCATCGAATAATACCGAACAAAATTCCCAAAAATATGAATCTTCGTTATGCATCTTGTAAATAGAAGCTAAATCAGTATATTTCAAGGATGTTTTTGAAACTTTTGGGTATAAATTGCTGTCCCTTGTTAATATTACAATAGAATCCATTAATTTATCAAATATATTTGTAATAAGTTTAGAATTCTTTATGTCAAATGGTAATTTTACACTTTCAATGATTTTAGAATTTTGGTTGGTCAATAATAGTGAATTACAGGAAAATTCACCAAATGAATGAGCTTGATACTTCAAGTTTGTTGAAATGTCTTTAGAAGCTTCAATGGATTTCTCAAAATTAGAAAATAAGTTCTTGATCTCTACTGGTTTACCTTTAGAATTAGTGTGGTTAATAGCAAAAATAGAGTATAAAGACTTGCTGGCAACATTTAGTTGGGTAGGCCAGTCTGAAGAGACATCAAGTTTGGGGTTTGACTCTAAACCTATAAAATCCTGAGCCGTTACTTCAGGCTCATACTGTCTCTCATTGATAATAAATTCATCAGTATCATTCAAATAATCAGCATCCATTAAATAATCATCATTAACATCAAGCAACTCATTCCTAATTATTTTTTCCGTGCCAGTTGAACCATTATTTTCTTTGTTATCTGTAGAATCAGTTGAATCATTCATGATTTGGTTCTTTTGTTCTTCTGCGTTATCATTCTCTTCCTCGTCGTCGTCATTTTCGATTAAACCCCAAATACTGAAATGCTCGACCTTAAAAGTCCAAGACCCAGAATAAGGATTATAAGATATAAATTCCATACCTCTCATTTTCTTTAACTTCGAAGCAAATTTTTGGAAATCGATGGTTCTTGCTGAATCTTTAATTGGAAGCTTAGTTGATTTATCAGTAGGGTACACATTCTCTAAAGTGATTGTAGCAGGGACATTCATACCAAAACCTCTCTCAGGCTTTGTTGATGCGTCTGGATATACTTCAACAGTTTTGCTAGAATTGAATTTAACAATCTTTCCAAATAATAAGTTTTTGAAATCACCTTTGAATTCAGACAAATCAACTGGGAAGTTAAAATTGATATATCCGTATCCTTTTCTACCAATAATAAAATCAGGTAAATTTCTCAGTTTATGTTCTGGTAATATGCATAATTCCTCGATAGAAGGGGAACACCAATAATCAGTTTCATTTTCGGTCTCGATTTCGGTTTCTATCTCTGTTTTAGATTTTAATTCATTTCTATTGTGAGGCGTTGCTGCCATTAATGGTTTAGAAAATAAATTATTTGATGTACCATTCGAATGTCTGTTCTCTTCATCTTTTGAATCACGGGATTCTAATTCGTTGTTAACATTTGTGACGGCTTTCGTAATATGCGAACTACCTGACAATAATCTTGATTTCTTTGCTGCAATTCTTTGAGGCTCTATATTTAGTTTACGTAATGCTGATGGATCTATGACACGATCAGCAAGTATATTGTTACTTGGTGATGCCTTTGAATGGAAAAGATTTTGACGACCTAAGTTTGAATGAGAATTATTATATCTTGATAGGAAATTGTATTTATCGTAGGGTGTGGTTGGAAAAAAATTTTTCAATGCTGACTGTTCTGGAGATGTATCATTAAGTCTTGAATTTAATTTATCAACGAATGTCTGTTTTGATGAGCGAAAACTATCAGTTGGATTATTGAATGATCTATTAGAGTTCATAAACTTAGTACTTTCGATATCATTTCCTGTTGTTGCAGAAGAATTTTTTATCACAGAAGATGTAATTGATTCCGGCATGTTTGTGATATTAGTCGAATTGATGTTCGAAGACATATAAAATCCATATGGATTAGAAGGTTGAGGAACCGTAGGATTTAGCCCAGCCTGTGTGTTACTAGCAAATAGCCCGGTTTTCTGCATTGTATTATTGTTTCCAAATAAACCACTGCTTGGTTGTGAAGTGGCTGGTTTTGACCCAAAAAGGCCCGTACCCAAAGTTGACGCAGGTTTAGCAGCACCAAAGAGACCAGTTCCAGTACTTGCTGAAGATGCAGGGGTGTTTGAATTTCCAAATAATCCACCACCGGTAGTAGTTGATGTCGTGTTGGTAGAATTACCAAATAAACCAGTCGATGCAGATCCAAGTGAGTTAGTTGTAGGTGTTGCTGTAGTATTTCCAAATAGACCCCCAGCCGGAGGTTTAGCACCAAACAGGCCTCCTCCCATTGCATTAGTACCTGTTGCAGTATTTGTTGTATTAGTGTTACCAAACAACGATCCACCTTGTTGTGTATTTCCAGCGCCGATTGCATTGGTCGTATTAGTCCCTAACGAATTAGTATTCGAATTTCCAAATAACGTGGCTGGTTTCGCTTGAGCACCAAAAGTAGATGTAGAAGCATTCCCAAATAAAGAATTGGAATTATTATTGTTTGCTCCGAACATCAGAAGAAATAAATAAAATGGCGAAGTGTTTGTTTTTTTAGGTCTAGCGTTTTTGGATATACAATTATTCGCTCTTCTATAAATCTCCTTAAATTAATAGATATAAGTAATATATTAATTCTGAAAGATACTAGCTGACAATTGTCATATAAGTATTATATAATCGTTAAGACAATTGATTAAAACAATCAATTGTTTTAACGATTACTTTATTCTTCAATTAACGTGATAATAATTAAAAAATTTTGATTTCTTTCCACAGCTGTGAAGATAATATAAATGTTAAAAAAAGAAGAGAAAAAAAAAATAAAATAACACTGAGAGTGTTTGTCATTATATACGATGTAATTATAATGTTAAATTCGAAATTATTTGTAGAAATCAGGTTGATATATAAGTAATTCGATAAGGGATGACTTCTCAATTACAAATATCTTCAATTGACTATTAAGATTAATGTATTATAAATTAGAATTGTTGTATCATTGAGAAAGAATTTATTGTTTTCTTGTTGCTGAGTCTTCGAAAATGAAGAGAGAGTGAAAAACAACAACCAAAAAAAAAAAAAGAAAACACTGCCAAATACTAATGGTATATACCGTCTATTAGATAATACTAAATATGGTTGTGTTTTTTTTATTACAATTTTTGGTTGACTCTAATTTGAAGTAAATGGGGAATTTTTATGTTGGATATTCGTGATTCTTATAGATAATTAGTTTAATAGGAATACTATAAAATCCAATCACAAGAACTTTTTTGCTGTTCTTCTAATTAACTAATAGATTTTTATAGTGGAACAACTTTTTGGTATTCAATGAGTTGAAAAATATCTCATTTGATTAACATTGAAATATATTATATATTACAAGCGCTGAGCGTTTTGTGAGATACACCAAAATTATAGCGGCTGACTTTGTTCTCTTCAATTTAATGTATTGATACAATATCGTTCCTTGCAACTATTTGGAATAAATTCTAAATTTTAAACGATGACAATTCATCATAAAATCAATCGGTGAACTGGTCTAAATACATATCATGATTCTAATTTGTGAGAAAATAAAAAAAAAAATAGTCACGATAGTTTAAGGCACGACGAGATCAGAAAAATGATAAGGGATTCTAGATTGTTCTTTGAAGAATGTTCTATTTTAATTAGTAATTAATTGGATTTGTAACTGATCAAAATCTTAACATCTTCTAGTTTCTAGAAACTTCCAACACAATACTGTCGATCAAACTGCTGTTGTCAGTGAGGAGCACAATATTAACCCAATTCATATTTCTTTACAACAATAACAAAAACTCGTAAAAAAATATTATACCTAGATCTATTTAATCCTCATCTATTATTAGTAGAAACCACAAGATACATAACCTCCTGTCTACTACATATTCATGTAATAATACGAATCGACATTGAGTATTCTGACATGTAATGAATATGAGAAACCGTAACGAAGAATAATTAACTTTTGAATAAAAAGTTAAATAATTTATAATTTCCAAATTAGGAAATTTCTGATAAAATCTGAAACACAATCCAAGATTGATGACATCGGACATGACTACGTCAATATACTAAGACCCAATGAGAACCCTGTACAACAAGAATCTGAGTTAGAAATACCAAAACTAAAACTATAAATAGCGACAGTATTTCTAAGATTTGAATTGTAAAATTAGGATTCTAAAATATATATTAATATCTCTATTTTATAAGTAAATAATAAATAGAACAAGCTTTAATATATCATTGACCATCGATAAGTATTATCAATTACTTATACCC